>JADDOH010023457.1:0-249663 GCA_016648135.1 Agrypnia vestita
AATCATTTTGCAAACCCCGATTATTAATTTATCCTCCGGCTTAATAGCCCGTTCCTTAATAGGAACCGTTTATATGCTCCATTTTTGTCGTCCGTCGTTATATATTTTTATTTATTGTGGTCAATTGTCGATATTTTTTATGAATCGTTTTACCCCATTTCATATAATCGGATCTTATGAATCCTTCTTTTTTCCTTTTATAACATCTTTATATGTTGTATTATTTAAATACCCTGTTTTAATGAATCGTTTTGTTTTCGTTTGTATGTTCCGTTAATCGTTTTTTATTATACTTTTTAAATAATCGTGAGCCATGCACTGATTGCGTGTCACACTCTAATTATATAAAGTTGTCATTCCAGCAAGTTACGGATAGACAACCAAATTATTATATTTAGATATTTGAGGTTACATTTCTGTAAGTATGAGTTTTCATTCTTTTCATAGAATTCAATACAGTAATAGACAATGATCAGTGTAGATTTATACAACTCAATACTTTGAGCATCATTAATATATAATTTGTCTTTATTTAGTTTTTAAATATTACTTCTACCGCATACATGCATGAATGTTTTTTATAATCGTTTATTATGGTCAGTTGTTGATCTTTTCAAATAATCGTTTTTCTCCAGTTTTCAAAATCAGATTTTATGATTTATATTTTGATTGTTATTTAAGTAACTTATGTAGAATATTAAAAATAAATTCGCTTCAATACAAGCAAAAAAAGTAATCATTTTGCACTATCACCCTTCAGAAATTTGATAAATATATAATACTTTATAAAGTTAATCTGTGCTATTCTGAAAATATTGGGATGTCAGATCTTTATCCCAATCTTGACAGTTATGTATAACAATATATTGACACTAATTTCGATGTTTTAAGTTTGGCATGTTTGAAATAATTAATAAATCAATCAGAAAGCCCTAAAACGTAAACAAATGTTAATGTATTCACAATTACGAATAATGATCTTTCTAATTGATTGAATTCATTAATTTCAAACCTGTCAAACATAAAACGTCAAAAAAAACGGCATCACAATGTAATACAAGATACAGAAATAGCAATGTTGCTTAGTTCAGAATACGGATGATTATCATTTTATTTGACTTTTATTATTGCGAATTAATTTTAGATATTCGATATAAGTTACTTTCATGAAAGTCTTACGTTTTGAAAAGATAATTCAGAATATTTTTATTTCTATATTCTCTTTATACTTAACCATATTTTCATGGGTGTACGACTGTATAGTAATTAATAACAACTTTTGCGTGACCGCGCAACATGAGTTGAGCGCTGATTGCTTGTCACATTCTAAATATCTAAAGTCGTCTTTCCATTAAGTAACGGACAGACAACGAAAATATTATTATTATTATTATTTTGTCTTTATTCTACTTTTTAAGTATAACTTCTAACGCACATACATAAGTACACGCATAATTTTTTTAAATGGTTTTTATTTGAATTATTTAACATTGATATTAGACAAAATGTTATAAAACAATAAAAAATATAGTGAAAATTCACACACGTCATACAATTTTTCAACGCTAAAGAAAAAATAATAACATATAATATAAATAATATATTACATGTAATGGAGATCTTAAAAAAATGTTTTTCTTAAAAATCAGAAAAATAGCATAAAAAAGCAAATTTTGAGTGAAATTTCAGAAAGAAACAATATCCATTGCATGGTCGGCTTTGTCACATCTCTAATACAAGGATCGAATAATTATTGTACAGAAAAATTTCGCCAAACTTGCAAAACTTACGTTCATGTAGAAAGGGTTACGTATGTAGCACTACGCAGTTAAAAGGTCAGGCGTTAAAGTTTGCACATTTCTATTTCGTTTTATAGTATTGTATATTTCTCGCTATCGTTTTTTGTGCTTAAATAATACATGTTTGAGCGAAACTAGCGCCATTTTTAGCGGGAAGTGATTAAACTAATGCCAATATTGAAAGTATAAGAGCCTCTTAACCAGATGCCCTAAGCTTGTGTTAGATAACATAACCAGTAAATATATTTTTGACATAAACTCCAAGTATCACATAGATACCGTGGGCCAAAAGAGGATATAGTATTATGGCGATTTCATGCCATTATACATAAACCACCAATCCAGAGCACACACACACACACACAGATGTGGCAAGAATGCCGCGTAAGCAAATCGAAGCACAGCAGGGTTTTCACGGGCCGTCTATACATGTCACCGCACCGTCAGCAATACCTATACCCACACAGCTAGAATTCAGTAAAGTTCTTTGTTCACAAAACATAAAAAGCAGCCAACGCCCTATATGGGCATGTCAGTCTCTCAGCGACCCCCGCCACAAATAAAATCATCAAGCATTTCCCGCCAAGGACGGGTGGTGACCCTAAAAAGCAGCCTTCTCCTCATTCACCAATCACCACAAACTGGTGACTACCGGCGCTCACCTTCATCCAACCCCCAAAGTATTATAACGCCACTACCCAACACAACTTATGCTAGACTGCGTAAAAATCTATTTGTATTTACTGCTTAAATATGTGTACATGATAGATATCTATTTGGGAATGAATTCCATTCATGTGAAATTTATTTTTTAACAGGCTTCCTACGTAGGGGCCGGTTATATCGACTTGGATTAAAGTAATCTATCATAAAAACTATAGATTTTTATGAAAACGCGTTGTATGATTGGTGGAAAATGAAAGTAGATACAACTGGCCCTAAGAGATGTTTGAAAATATGTACGCCTTAATACTTTATATATTCGTGCTCATAACCTTTTAATGTCTTAAAAAATGCACATTCGAATAACATTCTCATAGTTCAATATGTAAAAGGTTTTTTTAAAACAGCCTAATGACTCAATTTAATTAAATGAGCTGATACTACTACAATTATGAATTACTTAACATTTGTTTACGTTTTAGAGCTTCTGAAACTTCAAATGTCAAAATTGGCAGCATGACAATAACTGTCAAGATACAGAAATAGCAATATTGCTTATTTCAATATAGGGCGGCTTGTTTATTACATAAATATTAATATAAGTCAAAAAACAAAATATCACCAATGATTTTTATTATTGTTTATGACAATAATCGCCCCGATTATGAAGGTAGTTGATTTATTTGTACAGCTTTACATCTAATGTACATTGCATATTGCACTTGACAATTTCCTTTGATAATGAAGTTAAGCCTAATCCTAGACGACTCCCTCCAATTCACTAAGCCAAGTGAAGAAAACAATACCTACACTTTTGCACAGCGCTTCGGGGCTTCCTGAGGACAGATCCAATGGAAGCACATAATTACAGTAAAACCTCGTTAATTCGAAATTCAAGGGACCCAAAAAATAAATTTCGAATTATAGGGGCCCCCATTATACAAAAAAAATCTCGGTGTCATTGTGAAATTCGCCAAAAATCATAAAACTCTTGTAAAAACGTTAATTTTATTAAATTTATGTTTATATTTAAATAAATCACTTTGAAAACGCAATATTTATTATGTTAATGCAAAGATCGCGTCATTTTGACATATTTGCTGTTCTCACTTGCGAAAAAACCTTTTTTTTTCCATGGATAGGTGGCCATAGTCAAAAATGTTTATTATAATTGAATTTATGGAACGCTTCTTCAATCTTCAAAGGAGTTTAACTTTTGATTCCTCCTTTTTTCTGGCTCAGGCCAACAATTCACGGTTGCTAGAAATACTATTGTCAATAAATACGTGTGAAACAATAAGATAAGTCACTAAAAACATCTTACAAAGAAAATTAAATATTTTAATAACACGAACACAAAAATCGAACTAAAGACAAATTTAAAAACAATTTAAAACGCGTTTAGGTATGAGGATTAGCGCAAATGTCGCAAACTAAACTATCCGCGTGTATCAAGGCAGCCAACTGAAGAAAACATACACAGGATTCCCCAATTTTAGGGATCGCGACAAAATATGTATAGAAAAGGGGCATTTCATAAAGTATCGCAAATTGATTGCGAAATACGCCAAGAATCGTAAAATGTATTATGATATGTATTATATATGTATATATATTATATATGTATTAATACATTTCATGATACATAAAATGTATCATGAAATGTATTAATTTTGTGAAAATGTATATTTTCATATTTCAAGAAATCATTTTGAAAACGCAATGTTTATTATGAAATGTATTAATTTTGTGAAAAATATTTATTATGCTAATACAAAGATCGCGACATTTAAAAGTACCCGATATTGACATATATGTTGTTCTCACTTGCGAAAAAACTCGAAATATTTTTTCAATTTCGTCATATTTCAAAAAAAAATTGAATTACGCAAACTAAAATGTATTGATTTGTGGTGCAAGGGGCTAAAAAATATTTCGAATTACGAATTACCGGGGTTTTCGAATTACCGAATTAACTATGAAATTCACAATTTGGGACTTACAATTTTTAAAAATTTCGAATTATGGCGAATTTCAAATTATCGGGGTTCGAATTAACGGGGTTTTACTGTAATAGGATACACACAAGAGACCATGTCTTCTGCGTGAGAATTATTTATCAATGAAAGACAGAAATGAGTGTGCGCATGTCTTTTGCATTTAATATAATTAATTTGCTGAAATAATGATCTGTTTTTTTGCAGAATTTGACTGAATTCAATACAGCCCATAACAGGAGAATATCTATGCTGGGTATATCAACGGAAGATGCGTCAGATTCAATGAAGGTGATTATCTTAATAATTTATTCAATGAATGTTCATCATATCTTTAACTATGTGCATTACAATGCGTGAGCGTACAGTGTTCAGCATTTAATAATTTTTTTTACACTACACTGCAAACTCCATGTTTTAAATGACTGATACCATTGAAACTTCGTCATTGTCAGTCTGCTTGCAGGGCTCCACTGAAGATATAATAGTTATTTGTCTCTAACTTCAGACCTTATCATTCAACTTTTATCTGGCACGCTTCTGATGTTGTCAGTCCATGGAACTTCTTCCACCATTGCGAGAATTCTTCTTCCGGAACTTCTTTACCTTCGACAGATATGGTCAGCCTATCACCATTTGAACACATAGATTTTTTGAGCCACATCTGTTTTTCTTGGTTCTCTGGTTAATTTTCACATTAGGTTCTCTATTGCTCAGAGATATTCTAAGCACAGCCCTTTCAACGGCTCTTTAGGCAACTGTTAGTTTGTGTATGAAATTGGCGTGAATCCACATCTAGGCTTTATATGTACTCAGAGCATCTACCGGTTTTAGAATTTACTCTTACTCCGATTGCCATGTGATTGTAAATGGAATGAATTTGTTACGGAACAAGTTTATTACAAAATCAATTAAACGCCTTATCGAACAAGCAAAACTTAACAAAATGCACCCATAATAATTCTTCAAAAATCTGATCTCAGCATAGTGAATAGGATATAAATGGTTACTTAGGTGGTTTGGTCTTGTAGAATGAATGAATAAGGAAAGAATAGTTAGAAAGATATATGACACAAGTGTTCTTGGCACTTAAAACAGAGGACAGTCACGGAAGACTTGGCACGTCCAGGTACACAAGATTCTGGAAGATGCTCCTGTCAGGACAGAAGGTGTGCCTACCCCCGCAGTAAAATAGAGCGATGATAAGTTAGTTAATAATTCTTCTCCGGCCTCAGTTTCTTCATAAAAGAAAAAGAGGAGATTTGCAATATGTTTTTTGACAATCTTCGTACAATATCTTGGTACAAAGTTATGAATGCCATCATTAGCACTGTCATTGTAGACAAAACTAAAGGAAAGCATGAAAAATAAGAAAATTGATTCTTTCAGGGCGTGGGTGGAAAGCGTTCCTCTGGCAGCGTAGCCTCCAGTGCCGTTCCACCCTCTAAGCGCCAGAGACGAGAGGTCTCCTTCAACGAAGATGTAGACATCATCAATCCTGAAGATGTGGACCCCAGCGTTGGCAGGTTCCGCAATCTTATCAAGACCACCATCGTTCCAGCGTCGGGACCGCTGGGCTCCAAGAGGATGAAGCTTTCTACAGGGGATGAGCGTAAGTATTGTGACATGCAATTTGTAGAGACGTACCCACTTTGATTAATATAAAACAATAGCACAGTTGATTCTTCTGAAAAATCATCTCATCTTCCTCTGCCATGATTTGTCACACAGTACCATTCATCGCACTTTGTATGATCAACGATCCCTACGTAAACTCCCAACGTCTAGCAAAAAATTAGTTTTTGCTTTTTTGTACCAATAAATTGAAAAGACCTTTCTCCGCAATACAAAACTGAAGTAAAAGCGGACAAATGCTCTCATTTTGTACAGAAAGCTAAACCTCAAACGGCTTTCCTGTAAAATTACCTTTTTTGTAGATGTCTTACTTTGCATAGGGACTGTCAAAATATCTTTGTCGCTTTCATCATGGATGTTTCAAAAAGAGGCTCCTTCCACATTTGTGAAAAACTAACTACCTTCTGATAGTCTGTTTTGTTACCTAATCATTGATTTGCAAATATTTTACTTATCCTTTAAAAGCCATGAGCGTGTTTGTGCGCCAAACTACACTCGCTTTCAACATTGCGGAGACAGGATTAAACACGATTCTCAGTGTCGTATATTTAAAGTTAATCTGCTACGTACGGATGGATACTTCCCAGCATTTTATAGATGCTTAAAACTTATATGTACATAGTTTTGTACGGAAACCCGTAACTCTTATGGTAATAATTTTTTTAAAACCCTTGGCATTTAAAAAGATTAATGTTTTTTTTTAATTTAATTCCAGCCATGAACCAATCACACCATCTGCGAGATCTCTCCAAGCACCTTCACCCCTCCGTTCTTTACCACGACCTCCCGCCACCGCAGTCCATTCCACCTGGACCAGGGGGCCTCACGTTATCAGGGACCATGTCCATGTTTGGAGCCAGGTAATTCATCTCATTTCTTAACTTCAATATACTATTTGAAATCAGTAATCTCGCCATGTCCACATTTATCCACACTGCATCCATCACTTAATAATACAATTGACAAATCAATCAATCAAGTTCAGCAAGCAGTAAATTTATTGAATCAATCTAAAAACACGAACACGTAGCTTGTTGGTCTTGTAGTTAGGACTTTCGCCTCAGATCCAAAGGTCGCAGGATTGAACCTCACTCCAGACCAGCGAGTTAATCCTATTTTAATGGCATAAGCGTTTAGCTTAGTTTGAAAATAGTAAGAATATTAATGTGACACGTATTCCGTGTTTGCATCTTATTAAAAAAAAATCTAAAGACCTCAGAGTCACACCACCATGTGGCAACAAAAAAGTACATTCAAATTTTTTTTTAAATTTACATAACTATTGTACATACGAAATTCAAATGTTTCATTATCATCGTTTACGCCATCATTGATGAGTATTTTTGAAAATTCCATAATGACGAGTATTGAGTATTTTGAAAATTCCATAATGACGAAGTTACGTGCCGTCCCTCAAGAGTCTTTCTCCGTAATGCGCGTAGCTAGTGGAGATAATTATACACATATAGAAATAAAAACACTTGTTTTTAAGTTCTTCATTTTAAATTACGCGTTTCGCCTTATGAGGGCATTATCAATCTCATAATGCCCTCGTAAGGTGAGATGCCTCTCAGAAAATTATAAATATAAAACATAAAAACAAATGCTTTTATTTCCATATGTGTGGTTATAGAGTTCCATAAACTTACCTCCGAAACAATAAATTTAGAGATTATTATAATGCCAGAGTTTGAGTGAAATGAAAAGATTAATTATTTTCTTGTTATGATTTGAAATAAATTAAAATTATTTCCTAACAAAATCTAATTTTAAAATTTATAATAAACAAATGTCGCATTTTATAAAAAAAAAACATGTTGGATCGTAGATAATATTATCAAAAGATGCGTGCAAAATTTCAAAGAAATCGGCCCAATGGGTTTTGAAATATTTTCTCCACTAGTGTGAAGGAGGGAGTTTTGAGAAGAAGACAAAAGAATAATGAAATTTGTTTAAAATTTCCCTAGCACGTTAGCTTCAAATTGCTCTAACTCGTCCAATTTTTGGAATTTTTAAATGTGTGTGGATTTAAATTATTCAAAAAATTTCAAGCTGTAATTAGAAAAAAAAATTGAAAATGTCAAGATGGTATATATCCTTAAGTATGTTAACCATATTGATGTTGTTCACTCAATTTACATGGTTTATGATTTTTTTACCTACACAACCAAATGTTTATTTCTCATAATTTATTGTAATAAAAAGAACAAAAAACATGTCTTTCATTTATTTAGAAAAAAAAAATTAATTTAATATTTATTTTGCAGAATATTATAAAATACGTAGTACATATGTATTAAAATCTGAATAATATGTTAATTATAGTGATATGAATATTACGAGGTATACTCTTATCTCGGTTTCTTTTCAAAATATACGCTTAGGAAAAAGTCATGCTTCTTGTTCTCAATGCACTCCTCCTCTGCCAGCAGCATAATGTGTTTCAAAATTAGAGCACTTACACAATGCGTATTCTCATTTATTACTTTATTTCTTCATTATTTCGGAATGATGCAAACGATATTTTCATTTTATTCATTTCAGACTCGGGCTGTCTCTCCCGAATCCCGCCCCGGACGTGGAACTCTACGACAGCATGGACATTTCGGAGAGTGAAAACATCTCAGCCAACACGAGCGCCAATACCAGCGTCAACAGATCAATGGACGTCTCCACCGAGGGCTTTCAGGGGCCCTCGAACGAACCCAGAAAAAAGAAATACGCAAAGGAAGCGTGGCCTGGAAGAAAACCGCCTTTACTCTCTGGTGTCTGAGATTCTATTAGCAATATTAAAATTATTATCATCATCAACGCAAGGAGAGCACTACCGACTTGAAGCGGAGTTATGGATCAATCTTGATTTCAGCATTCATTTTACAAAAGACAAGCCCAATATCACAATCACAATTACAGGATTACACGTATGAATGTTATACAGGCTTCTTCGGCCTTACATTTTCAGCATTGTTAATTGTAATAAGAGAAACATCTGATAATATATAATACGAGAGAAAAATCTCATCGTATTGAGCATGGACCTTGGGCAATTTGACAGATGTTACGTGGATATACTTATCATCGATTTTTCTTACGGTACTGTTAATGTGCATGGACCTTGGGCAATTTGACAGATGTTACGTGGATATACTTATCATCGATTTTTCTTACGGTACTGTTAATGTGCAGCGTGTTATATGGTCAAAACTTGCCTTAAACATTTACCAACAGAATAGTGTGTTCTATCAAACCTACTAAGTACTATAATTGTATAAGTAATTCTATAATTGTTTTTATAATGCTCTGGAACAATATTGGGTATAGTAGCCGGCAAATATTGTGAACAATTTTCGACGTAGTGATGCCGATGTTCAAGATGTTTGCCAGCTACTGTATATCTCTTTCCATTTAGAAGGACAATCAAATTAGTATGTGTATGTGCGTTGTACGCACGGCTTACACATACTAATTTGATTGTCTTTCTTAAACTGAAAGAGGGGTCTACTTTTCAGTGATCTTTGTACAATAGAAATGTACCGCTTGTGTATCCTATCCTCTGATACAAATTAAGACATTCGCAGCCTTAAAATGAAAACTTAATCAGAATGATGGTTGCTAAATGGTGATTATTTTCATTATCCGGTCCACCCAGTATTATGCCAGAGTGTATAAACTAATAATAAATTGGAATATTTTATTTACGTACGCATTACAAGTTACAAGTAAGCACGACAAAATGTCAGTATGCATTTTTTTTTTTATGCCTGAGATGTCTGTTTATTTCGATCATGTCATTTCAACTGTACAGTGCTACACAATTATCATAAAACCATAAATAAAACATGCAAATAAATTTACAAATAATCAAAAGTATTATCCATGTTTCTTTCTTCCCTTCTCTGGTTGGTGTACCAATTCCGTTTTCTGATGTGGAGAATACCAAGACTTGAGAAACTAGTCTGACTTTTATGGTTTTTGATCAGTAATGACTTGGCCATCTCAATTCTCCATACGTTTATAATTATTACTAAGTACATAAATCAATCTGTTGTAAAAGGATATAGTTTATATTATCACGTTTATTTGTTCTGACTATGTTTCTAGTGTACTTCTATGACATATCTAGTACCCGGTACATTGAAGTGACATGCATACTAAGCACTTTTAATGTTAAAATGAATTTTCAGTTCATATTATTAAATAACATTTTCACCTATCCTTTTCGATGTAGAATAATAAAAATTACCGATACTTAATTATTGTGAATTAAGTAATTTCATTTTTATAGCACATGTGTTCGGCAACCTCCGTTTCCTTCTTCAGGTGAGTTGAGACAGTATGGAAATGGAGGTTTTCGAAACATGTATTATTATAAAAATAAAATAGTGGAATGTTTGTGTTTTATTCATAAGTAATTTCATAATAAAAGGTAAGTGAAAAATACGATTACACTAAATAGTCCTAAGAGAAATGAAATAGATTCACAAGAAGCTCGATATTAATTTTATACAAACATTTATGGTGTAATATGTACATACATCAGAAAACAATAAATAGAAAGTATGTATCTGAATGCAGCAATTAATAGTTACAATAAATTCAACTAAAATGTGTGTGTGTTTGATTTATCTATCCTTATTTTATCTCTGATTGACCCGAACCCTATTGGTCAAGAGTTGTTTTGTGTTACGTGTATGTTTAATATATTGTTTGACACTGTCTTTGCGGAATCAACCGGCGGTTTTTGAGCATGCTTATCACTAGCAATGTGCGTACACACATGCTACTAATAAGCAAAGGCTGAAGAAGATCAATACTAGGCATGCTCACGTGCCACTAATAAGCATGTGTATCAATACCTTTAAGGTACTGATACACATAATTATGTCTATCAGTACCTTTAAGGTACTGATACACACGCTTATGCTTATGCTGATGTTTTTTTTTCTGGTTTGTGTCTTCTGGGGTATTATGCCCTGTTTTTGCGACCTTTCTGGCCGACGTTGCGGATCCCATTGCAGGGTCCATCGTCAGGGCTGAAGACAGTGAGTACTTTAGTATAAACAAGTATGTTTATACTAAAGTACTCACTGTACTGAATATAGAGAATAAAATTCTAACAATATTAATTACCTAGTGGATCGTGGTGATCATATTTTTACCGGCAACACATAACCGTTATATGAGATTTGTATCTGATTGTGTTGATGATTGGTAACTGATTTTTTGCAATTTGACTGGCAACCATCGGTATTAGACAACAGTTATATCTCAGTTTCCAATCATCAATACAATCAGACACAAATCTCAAATAACTGTACCATGCATAACTGACCAAAATAATGGTTTGACCATCACTAATTGACCGCACAAGGACGTAAATATGCATTCAAATAAATTATATTCCATAATCCTTAAAACAAGTGGATTCACTTAATAGAAGTGGATTTAAATGTTAGATTTTTGAAAAAATCACACTATTTTCACTTTGCATACAATTTCAGCAGCAATTCACTATACATACACACAATTCATATACCCATAATTATTGAAAAACACAATTTAATACATAATTGTTTATATCATTCCTAAAGCATTTTTTGAGTAAAATAAAACTGTTATTTTAGGTAAAATGACATGCTGAATAGACAATATAATGAAAAATAAAAAAATGTAATAAGGACACCAAATATATCCAGATAATGATATTGAAAACCTGATTTTATTAAAATATTCTATTTCACACTTTTAATTTTTTTTTTACATACATTATTTTTTATCAAGCCTAAAATGTAAGGTAATTTCGGTTTTCTGAATGCTTTAACATTATATGTACAAATATACAATTGAAAATTTGTTAATGTGAAATATAAAATATTAAAAAAGATAATTAATATAATATGTAATTAATATACACAAATATTTTTTAGGTTTGGTGTAACAGTTTGTTGAATGGGTTGTATGAAGATTCCAAATCAAAAATCAATTGGCAAACTTGCGTTTCAGATAGCTCATCGGAAGCTTGCATCGCATTCAAAATATTCAGCCAGGATTGGACCTATAATATGACCAAGTTACAAATTAATATATATAAGCAACTACATATGAGTCGTATATTTCCAGACACCGCTAACTCCATACTAAAGTGATTTGCAGCAGGTCAAGTAATGTACATCTTATTGTGCGAGATGTTATTACCTACATTGTTAGTTTTTCTGGAAAGGTTGTTTATATTTATATATGTACAAACTTTCTAGAAAAACTAACAGTGAAGGTATTTACATCTTCTCACGCAATAAGTTATAAATTACTTGACCTGCTGTAAATTGCTTTGGTATGGAGTTAGCAGTGTCTGGAAATATACGACTCATATGTAATGTATACATACTCAATAGTACAATAGTATTAATTCTATTTTTCAAATAGAAAACTGTTCTATGCTCGGGCAGCTATGTTGATTCATGTGTCACTTAACACTGTCAGACAATGCACTGTAGACTTTTTGGAATTGTTATATTAAAGTATATAAGGCTGATCAGACAAAAAGTGATTTATAAACAATTTGGAATAATCCAAGATGATGGTCCCGTTGTTCATACAATTAAAATAAGTATTTCACTATATAATTTAACGTCCTGTTAATTTAATCTAACTAAAATAATCGTAATCTAAATTAAACGAACCAAACCTAATAACCTAACCTAACCTCATATATTGCCTATGAAATGTCAAAATATGCAGTGCATTTTTCGGAATTTTAAAGTGTAATATCTTATTTAATACTTACTACTTAAACGTAAATTATCTTTCATTTTGTTATTAGCACATTCAATAATATAGTGAAATACTCATTTTCTTTGTATATGCAATGGGACCATTATCTTGGATTTAGCCAACAATTCAAACAGTACTTAATAATAAATAAGGCCTTTATAAATATAAAGGTACACATGTTATAATACATTGTCAAAAAATGTAAATTTATATTAACTACATCATATCAGACGCGGCAGAGAGAACATTGAAGCACAACTTTTACATAAACATATATGAGGGAAAAAATATCAAAATTAAATATTTATCAGATAGGAAATAATAAGATCTGAATACTCCGAGATACATCTTTTATTTGTATTTTTATCAAAATATATGCTTTCAAAAAAGCCATGCTTCAATGTTTTAATTGCATGCCCGTTTTTTTTACTTTTACGCTTCAACAGACCAAGAGGCCCAATTACAAAAGTGAAACACATCACAAAACACCTAGGCTTGAGTAAATCACATAGATTAATTGTGATATCACCCTCGGAGTAAGAAGCCAGTGTCATGCCCACTGGGCGACGAGGGCCACCTGATACATTAATAGATTCAAAATAAGATTGACGACTGGATTTCGGCATTTCCATATGCCACATGTATAACTAAATACATATGTAATTTAAATTGTACCTAAGTTTTCGAAATACATAAACAATTACAAACCTTTTGCCTTCCCTCAAAATCCTCTGGTAAAATGCTGAATCTTGTCATTGTATCATAAAGGTCTCTTAGTTCCGGATGTAGATCATCCATTTCTAGGCGCAATTTATCCATCAAAGTTATGAAAAGCTAAAAAAAATAATAGGCCAAAATTATAACTAGCAATATAAACACTAACTGTAAATCTGTGAAAAATCACAGGACATAATAATTAATAACGACCCTTGCATGTAAACTGAGTGCGATGATTGCGTGTCACACCCTAATTATGTGAAGTTCTAATTCCAGTAAGTTACGGACCGACAGACAATAAAATTATGTGTATGTATTGCTACATGTACCAAGCATGTAGTATTTTCTATTTGTATCAGAAATTTTTAAAAATGTTAAATAAATTTATTTATTTTAATATTTCAGATTTGAAAATGTTGAATGGACCTAATCTTCAGATATTCGGTAGCCTTCTGGAAGCAAATCTTATAAAGGTACAAAATGCATCCATAACTTTAGTAAAATTAAAGGCTAGTTGTGTCAACTTGGATTATAGTAATATTTCGTAATTTTTAGATTTTTACAAAAACCGGTTGTGCAATTGGTGGAAAACACAAGAATTTAAATGGAAGGTTACTATAATCCAAGTAGGCCCTAAATAGAGTAATAAAGCTTGGTAATACAACTAAATTTATTTTTATCATATTACATGGCATACATATTTATTTTGGAGGCTGATGTGTCTAGTTTCTAGTAAGTGTCTAGTAAGATTTCCTATTCTTGATGTGTCTGATTATGTAAATAAAATTACTACTATGTTATGTCAAATCAAAGCTACCTACCCTACATATGCGTCAACTAAAATCATTGGCTGTGAAATTGTGAAATTGACTTCTCCTTCCTTAAATGAAGTAACATGTGCAAAATAGGCCAAAACAATGCGATGTTAGTGCAATTTTCTTGGATGATGAGGCACAACACAACTTATTGTTTAACACTTTGACTGCTGAACGATTTTCTTCGACATCATGTCGGTGCTGAAAATTTTGCCAATATTCAAAATTCTTAAGATAATGATTTTAGGGATAATTCATTGCCATTTACCCCCATAAACCCATTAGTTCTCTCCGGGCGGTCGGCACCGCCATAAACATACCACTGTTTTTTCAATGACGAATGTCGTGTAGTGCGTTTACACTCACTCAAAAATATATCTGGTCAATATTATTCACCAAAATAATTATTTTTCAAAAATTATTATTATTGCATATCTTATCTTATTCAGATATTTTACAATTCTCTGTAGTTACACGTCTAAATTTCGTCTGTTGGGTTATTTTTTTCGTATATATTTTTCATATTTATTTTTAATCGACACGATATAATGTTTCTCAAAGACGTAGGATTTTAGTATTTGTGATATAAAACAAAAAAAATATTAAAAATATAATACATAATTTTGACATTTCAAACTGAAGCAGTTCATATTATAAAATCTATGAAAACATGTATCTTTACATTTATTGTGCACATTTTTTTTTCAAAATAATTTGCTTCGTTTTCTTTTTATTCGGTTAGTGTCTTTAGTTCAAAATCAATAAAAGTGTAGTTTCATTAATAGCCAACGTCAGCTTATTTGATTATTCTTGCCTATAAATTAGTATAGCTTCTACTCAAGATCGCTTTTGTGAGACCGGTTGATGCATTTTTATATGATACTAGCTGTTCGTATTCGACATGAACTAAAAATGAATCGAATCAGACACACGGTGTAGATTTGTATAGAGAACAGATCGACAGACAGACATTGAGTTTAATAGGTATAGATGTATGAAAATATTAAAATCAGTTACAATTTTTATGAAAAAGTCTTATAGAACACTGCTGTATTCATCCTTTACTCCCAACATAGTAGACATTGTCTCAATTCAAGAAGTTTCCAATAAGTGCGCGCAAATTATCTTAGAAAACTATTTTAGAAAGTAGATAGATTTTAAATTATCTTAGATTATCATAGATTAGCACAAATTATCTTATAAAACTATTTTAGAAAATTGATAAATTTTAGAAAATAGAAAAAAAAATATCTTAGAAAGTTTGTTCTACACAAATATAAAAAATATAACTGACCCAAAATTCATATACCACGTAAAAATGTCTTTACACTTGAAGCCTCTTACATACAAAAAAAAAAATCATTGAAAATTACTACATTACGGAAAAGTTCTCTTTACATAATGAAAAATATTATTCCATACAAATTGGAAAAATATAATATTTACATAAAAAACAACACGAAAAAATTCCTGTGTGAACGAACTTTCTTGTTCATAAACGGAAGGAATGCAAAAAATCGAAAGAAAATGACCCAACCATACGACGTATTGTCTAGCACCAACCCTCAGGTATAGAACGCCGATAGGCGTTTTCAGCACACAGCGAATGTTTTTGAGAACGCCTATAGGCGTTTTCAGCACTGGACGTGTTAAGTTATACTTACCTATACATGATCTCGTCACAATTTGACTAAAATTTTAAAAACCGGGGGGTCTTTCTTCAAAGGATCCAATTTTTCGAAGGAGCGGAGGGGGAGGGTGTTTCATCATGTTCCTAAAAATTTCACATAAAAAAATGTACTATTTGAAGTATGTATCTTCAAGAGCTTTGCATCCCAGATGACTTAAATAATAGACGCCAAACTCTGGAGTTAGCCACTACTTCAGCTGCAGGAAAGGTTGTAGAACCGACAATCCACTACCAGAAGACTAAGTTTAGTGAACGGACATTTGCGGTAGCAGGCCCAAAGGCGTGGAACTCTCTTCCCTCCGTAATACGGAACGGTGCATCAGAAATTGTGTTAAAAAAAAGACTTAAAACGCACCTTTTTGTAAAATCCTTTAATTAAATTAAATACTAGTGTAGAACTAAACAGTGTTAGTGTAAAGCGTCCTTTAGGAGATTCTTTTTACGAAAATGGCGCTAAAGAAATTATCCATTTTTATTAGTATTTATACTTAGGTACTCGTACTTTCCATAACCTTGAAGAGTGTGTACTTTGTAGTGTTGTATTATTTTTTGAGTTGAGCTTAATTTTTGGTCTGTTAATAATTTTGGCCTTTTATTTAATTAAATTTCCGTATATAAATTCAAAGTGAAAATTAAAATCGATCAATTTTAAAGTACGGCAAATGTAAATTTTACGACTGAAATGTGGTTATATTTTGAACAAAGATGGGAGGGGCTCCCAAGCGTTTTGTCGCCTGTGCAAATTTATACGGACAATGAGGTCTTCATCAACAACACCATTGTGGATCCACATAGCTGCTCATAACGTATATCGCGGCCAATCACTTCCAACTCGGTCCTCGGTCCAACTCGGTCAGACCTCATTGTCCGTATAGTCGACATTTTTGTCGGCAAATTGCATAGTCAGCACACAGCAAACGCTTAGGGCTCCTCCCAACTTTGTTCAAAATATAACCACACTTCAGACGTAAAATTTACATTTGCCATACTTTAAAATTGATTGATTTTAAATTTACACTTTGAATTTATGTACGGAAATTTATTTATTTATTAATAGACCAAAAATTAACCTAAACTCAAGAAATAGTAAAAAAATTATTTTGCGTCATTATTTGTTTAGAACACAACAAGTTGATGCGTCCGCGACCTGCATGTGACGTTCCGCATCGCGTCCTTTTTAAATTAGAATATAAGTTTTATTTTAAAATAGATTTAGATAATTTTAAATTTCGCGCGGCACCACGGGTTGCCACCCCGCACCGCCAGGGGTTGGTACAGTGCCATTGCGGGTGGGGAGGCTACCCCCTCTCCCCCGCATACACAGAGAGTTGAAGCCGGGGGGCAAAGAACGCCCCCTTGTTAGCGAAGGGAAAAACTTCATTTCAGAATGAAGACTTCAACACGCACACGTTCACCAATTTGAACACTACAATGTGTTCACTTCATTTGTAGTCCTAGTCCGCGAGCGGCGAATGCTCTTTAGTACAGAGCGGAACCTTGGCTCGCGAGCGGAGAGCTGTGATCAGTCGTCCTTGACGTGTCGCCGCGAGCACTGGTTGTAGCGGGCGCGACGCGCGAACACGAATGAATGCATATTTTACTCTAGTTTTTGATGTCGTGTTTATATCACGTGACTCATATAGAATTGCGTGCCATATATACTAGATAATGATAACGTGCGTTTGATAATATTATGGAAAGAAATATTGTAGCCTTCCGAGTTTTAAAAAACCGTGTCCTAGGTATCACCATATATAAAATACTTTTAAAGTTATATACACCGTAACTGCCGTTTAAAAAATTAGCTTATACAAATGAATAATCGTATTCAAATGCTTCGCAAATAGTGTTCAATAACAACAAGGAAATTTTAAAATAACGAATAATTACGCATAAGCTGCCGTATTGATTCAAAACTTTGACATAAGCAATGTCATGCAAAAGCCGTGGTTGAAAAAGAGATGATCCTTATTTACAATATAATATATTATAACGTGCACGTTATAATAGTTTAATATATTACAACGTGTATATGTATATACACATATAATATAGGTATTTATATACCTAAAATCTTTAATGCGTGCGGTGATGTATAAAACAGCTGGAAACAAAAATAAACACACAAGAGTTTTAAAAACAATGTTTTAACATAGAATGCTAAAATAAACACACAAGGTGCAATGAATTAAAAATGTCTATAGACAAATTTAATGTTTATGTAAAAAGTCTCGTATACACTGATAAAAATAGATTTTAAATGTTTTTAAACCGCATCCAAAAAATATGTTTTTAAACTTACTAAAACACTCGTCGTATGTTATTAAAATGTTTCACTAATTTAAAGATGTTAATTAAATACGGATAACTAAAATAACAAAAACAACTTACGAAATACTGTACGCAATACCAAAAAACCGAACAATTTTGTGATGTATATTTTCTAGTGATGGGTCCGCTCTGTACTCACTACTACAATGTAGTACTACACTACATTGAAGCGCACACTTCGCACATTTTGGTGTGTAGTGCACACTACAAACTACAAACACCAAAGTTATTGAAAGTATAAACTTTAAATAGTACACTTCATTTCAAAGCGAACACTACAAAGTACATACACTTCAAAGTTACCAAAAGTATGAGAAACACATTTTAAAAATTTTTGGAAAGTTGATGTAGATATAAGAAGAAATCTTTGGAAACTGAAACAACCCCCCCCCCCATGGTTTGAAAAATTCTGGAGCTTGAAGAAATTTTTGGGAAGTTGATGTCGCTAAACGGAGAAATCTCTGGAACTGTAACAACCCCACCCCCCCCCCCCCACGGTTTGAAAATTTTTTGGAATCGAACGAAGAAATCTGGCTGGGGACCTTTTTTTTTTAGGTCGCCAAATTTTTATTTGGGAAAAAAATACTTCACTTCATTTGAAAATTTACTTCACTATTACTTCATTTCATTACTTCACTTCATTATTATTACAATTACTTCATTTCATTACTTCACTTCATTAATATTATTTATTGAATTGGCGTTAACTGTGTGGAATGACATTATAATTATATATAAATAAATAGATTACTTGTCTAAGACCCCTAATGAGTTTAAGATGATTACACAACTAGTTTCGACAACTACCGATGTTGTCATCAACGGGTGATGATTTAAACTGAAGCATAAGAGTAAAATTAATTATTTAAGGTACTGATAGGGTGGGTGGAGTTATGTTTGGGGGGAGGGGGTTAGCTGTGGGTGGGGTTTGAGTTAACGGGAATAAAGTAAGGAGCGGTGAAGAATTTTGAAATATTATGTTATTGATTAGAGTTTTATTAGAATTTAAATTTTTTTTGTATTTCTAAATTTTCGAGATTGTTCATTATTTGGCCTTTATATTTAACAGGGTGTAATAGTTTAAGTGTATGGGAATGGAAAGAATGATTGGTGTTAATAATGTGGTTAGCAAATTCTGAAAAATAATTACTAACAAGACCGCGACGGTGTTCTTTTATTCTAATTTTAAGATTTCTCGCGGTTTGACCGATATATTTCATATTGCAGTCACCACATGTGATTTCATATACTCCGCTTTTTTCTAAAAAGTTTATTTTTGATTTTGAGTTATCTAAAATTTTTCCTAAATTGTTGTTGGTGTAATATGCGGGTTGTATATGGGAAGGTAAGATGCGGGAGATTTTCTGGGTTGGCGACCCTGTATATAGAATTTTTCGCCAAGATTTATTTTTGATTTCATTATTATTGCATGCTGAGTATATGTGTTTCTTTGTTAAGTTCTTTTTTATTTTGTTTTTTAGCATTTTATCTATCATTTTATCATTATAACCATTATTTTTAGCTATTTGTTTTATTGTGTTAAGTTCACAATTATAATTTAAAGTGCTAAGGGGGACGTTAATTAATCGGTTTAATAGGGAATGGAAACTGGCCATTTTGTGTGATATGGGGTGTAAAGAATCGTGTGGAATTACAGTATCCGTATGGGTTGGTTTTCTGTATATTACGACGTGAAGTTCTGTTGCTCCCAACAGAACTCCTCGTCGCCACCAGCTTCGCTCAGTCGGAAAAGAATCGGACTCACCTTACTTCCACAATTTAAACTCAGGGTACTTCCGGTGTCGCGCACATCGCACTTCAGCTGTCTCTCCCTTTAACTTATTTTAAGTTGCAACAGTTCAATGACTAGGGTAATACAACGAAACATTATTTAGATGAAGGGGAATTTATTCAAATTAATTTTAAACAGAATTTAATAATGCCACAGAAGGTGACAATTTTTTTTATGAAGTGTTTTTGGGAATTTTACACATTGAAACCCTTTTCTTTACAATAAATTGAGGCGAAGATTTAATTTACCACGCCTCGACATCAGCGCTAGCGGCCGCGTCATACATGGAGGGAAAAGACAGTGGAACTAAATCCTTTTATACTACTTGCGGTGACGCAGCGCAGGTGTCGGGGCGTGGTATTCACAATCTGCAAATTAATGAACATTTGGGCAAAATATCTATATCACATTTAAAACAATGAAGCCACAATAGTCTGGCACAAACACCGCTTCCGCACGTGCTTAGCAATGTTCCTTTTTTCTAAAACCGCTCGACCTGATGCACATGTTCTTGTATTTACGGAGTCAGATAACACGCAGCTCGCTCCAGGCGTGATGTGAAATTGATTATTAGAGAGAATTTGAATACCAGGCAAGTCGTGGTCTTTATTTTGCTGGCCTCGCATCTGAGGAGGATTGCTCCCTTAAGGGTCCAGAGAACAACCCCACCCCGAGGCTTTGGGCGGCCGATGCAGATGATTACCGGAACATCACCTCTGCAGCTGCCCCCCAGGCGTTGCAATGGATCCACCTTTCACTCCATGCTGCGTCACCTGGCCATGGCGCGAAGCGCTCCCGTGGAAAAACCCTCTATTAAGACGAAAGACATTATTAACAACCAATCATGTAATTTCACATGTTATCTTTATGCCACTTCAAATTGCGTCTCTCGGAATGAGCTTACCTATTAACACGAGGGTTCACAGAAAGGTTCACATCTCGCTTGCTCAAGTGTCAGATTCCGAATGCCATTTTGTAATCTCGTCCCCGCCGTTCGCGACCGCTGTGAAACTATCTGCAGTAGACCAAAGACATTATTCTGTTCCATAGAGTGCTTGCGGTACCTACGCGGTTAGAAATCAATTTTTGGTGCAGATCGTTGGTGCGGGGATCGATAAATTCATTTTTTCAGAGGTTTCGCGAAGAGGTGTGACGAACAAAGGTTGCTACGTCACAATATATTGAAATCTAATTTATTATTTACTACCTTAATTGAAAGATCTAAAAAATTTAAGGAGTTGTCTAAATTTTTTTCCATGGTGAATTTAATGTTTTTGTGGAGTGTGTTAATGTGTGCAAGGAAGGAATCTAATTGTCTATCAGTACCTGTGAAAATACAGAAAATATCGTCTACATATCTTAACCATTTAAATATACAAGATTTTACAAGAGGGTGACTAGAGTTTAATAATTCTGTTTCAAGATCATTTAAGAACATTTCGGCAAGTATCAGTAAATTCAAAGGTATTTTTAACACTGTATCTTGGTGAAAACAATTTAAGCGCGATTATTAATTGGTTAAGTTTTTTTTTAAATACCTTTGAATTTATTAAAAATGTTGAAAATTTAGACATCCCGCCTAGTTCTAAAATAATTTCATTTGATGTTGTTAATCTGTTCACAAATGTTCCAGTACAAGATGCTAAGAATGTATTTATAAAATTACTCTGTGATTCTGCTTTGGATGACACGTTTGTAAAAGAAATGACTAGAGTTTATGACGTCTGTACATCACAAAACTATTTTGAATTTAATGATTTGATTTATAAACAACAAGACGGACTCACAATGGGATCCCCTTTGTCACCGATACTTGCCGAAATGTTCTTAAATGATCTTGAAACAGAATTATTAAACTCTAGTCACCCTCTTGTAAAATCTTGTATATTTAAATGGTTAAGATATGTAGACGATATTTTCTGTATTTTCACAGGTACTGATAGACAATTAGATTCCTTCCTTGCACACATTAACACACTCCACAAAAGCATTAAATTCACCATGGAAAAAAATTTAGACAACTCCTTAAATTTTTTAGATCTTTCAATTAAGGTAGTAAATAATAAATTAGATTTCAATATATACAGAAAACCAACCCATACGGATACTGTAATTCCACACGATTCTTTACACCCCATATCACACAAAATGGCCAGTTTCCATTCCCTATTAAACCGATTAATTAACGTCCCCTTTAGCACTTTAAATTATAATTGTGAACTTAACACAATAAAACAAATAGCTAAAAATAATGGTTATAATGATAAAATGATAGATAAAATGCTAAAAAACAAAATAAAAAAGAACTTAACAAAGAAACACATATACTCAGCATGCAATAATAATGAAATCAAAAATAAATCTTGGCGAAAAATTCTATATACAGGGTCGCCAACCCAGAAAATCTCCCGCATCTTACCTTCCCATATACAACCCGCATATTACACCAACAACAATTTAGGAAAAATTTTAGATAACTCAAAATCAAAAATAAACTTTTTAGAAAAAAGCGGAGTATATGAAATCACATGTGGTGACTGCAATATGAAATACATCGGTCAAACCGCGAGAAATCTTAAAATTAGAATAAAAGAACACCGTCGCGGTCTTGTTAGTAATTATTTTTCAGAATTTGCTAACCACATTATTAACACCAATCATTCTTTCCATTCCCATACACTTAAACTATTACACCCTGTTAAATATAAAGGCCAAATAATGAACAAACTCGAAAATTTAGAAATACAAAAAAATTTAAATTCTAATAAAACTCTAATCAATAACATAATATTTCAAAATTCTTCACCGCTCCTTACTTTATTCCCGTTAACTCAAACCCCACCCACAGCTAACCCCCTCCCCCCAAACATAACTCCACCCACCCCTATCAGTACCTTAAATAATTAATTTTACTCTTATGCTTCAGTTTAAATCATCACCCGTTGATGACAACATCGGTAGTTGTCGAAACTAGTTGTTTAGTCACTTCATTAATACTACAATTACTTCATTTCATTACTTCACTTCATTAATACTACAATTACTTCATTACTTCACTTCATTTACTTCACTTCATTTCGTAGTACTACAATTGCTTTACTTCAAGTAGTTTTTACTACAATTGTAGTGTACACTTTGTAGTCTTCAAACTGGTGAACGTGTGTGTGTTGTAGTCTTCATTTTGAAATGAAGTTTTTCCCTTCGCTAATATTTTCAATACGTATCTGTCACACAACACGAAACGCGAAGGTACATATATGAACTAATCTAATCACCTAATCAGTAGGGATGGGCGTTGAATGGACGGACTAGTTGAAATCAACCGTTGACGTTGCATCGACGCGTCGACAGTTTACGTTTATCGCATGGACTAGTTGAATTCGTAGACGGCGGACGCCGCGGACGGTGGACGATTCGAGATTCAACATGCAAAGCAACGAGCGAGAGCAAGACAAAACGTCTCCGTTTATTTCTCTCTCATCTCTCGCTGCCGACTTGTAGACGCCATAGACGGCTCGCCGTGTAATTTCATTTCAACTCTAAAGAACACGATCATAGGGTGCAGATCTGTGTACACGAACTATGACAGAGATTTGAAATTTGAATGCGTGCGTAGGGAGAGATAGTCTTAATAAACTATTATCTATTATTTTTTACTTGATTTTTTGCGATGTGCACGTGCGACGTTTCGGTGAATTCCCAATTTTACGCTGTATAAAATAAAACAATTCTGTTTAATTATTTTATTTTTTATTGTACTATTATTAATTAACAGGCCGGCTAAATAATCTTCTAAAATCAATATTTTATTCGAACGATCTCGACTTCTTATATCTACGTGAAAAGGGATGGTAAAATTTAATTATTGTGTTATTTCGTTACTTTTCAACTTTAGCATATAAATGATAAACAAACTTGTAGGGAATAAAAATTTCTATACCTAACTATGGTCCTTATTCAGGAGTCCAACATTAATTATTGTATATGTAATATAATCATGAATTTAGGTTTAATTATTTTTTATTATAAATTCCCTATTTTCAACTTTGTAGATAAAAAAAATAAATCTATTATAATTTTGTTTACACCACTTTTTATTGGTTTTTTACATGTTTCGGGAACACTGTTCCTTTTCTCATATTGAGCCTTAAACTAAAGGTGACGAATAATACAGATATATTTATTTATTAATAATGTCACCACAAAGTGAAAACCTGACTTTGAAAGATGTATTCTTCAATAAATTTCTAGATAACATCTCAAGTGTAAAGTATTTTTAAATGATGTACCGGCAACGGTTGAGCCGTCGAGCAGCGTCGCGTCGAACCGTAGAGAGTTAACCATCGTCCCGATGTTTAGATAGAACGTCCGCGATGTCCGCGTAACGAAGTTGACGCGTCAACTAGTTGACGAATTCAACTAGTTGATCGTCTCGTCGATGGACAGACGTAGACGGTCTCCCATCCCTACTAATCCCATCCCTACTAATCAGTAATCAATAAATACATCAACTAATTACTCAATATAGTGCGAGTACAAAAAGGTACCTTTGTTGAACCTTTGTAATAGGCTAATACAATGTACTGAATGTACCCATTGACCCATTCACTTAAATTTAATGGTCGCGTTCATATTTGTATGTGCGGTGGCGCTCCTATACTCACTGTGCTGAAAATTCAAAATGTGCTATTCAATTCATACTACATTCTGCGTTTTGTGCGATGTGCGTTTTGTGCGATGTGCGTTTCGTGCGAGCTCGCACATGTGTAATGTGTACTATGTGTAGCGTGTGCAAAGACTGCAAAGGAGCGCGAGCGCCAGCCGTCGCACGTACAAATATGAACGCGACCATATGGGTCCGCTCTGTACTGCGTAGAGTGCGTAGGACTACAAATGAAGTAAATGTGCGATTAAAAACGTGTGTAATGTACGCTTCAGTACAATGTAGTACTACATTGTAGTACTTAGGCCCGGTTGTTTCAAGTTCGATCAAAGTAAGCGGTCGATCAGAGCATAGATTTTTACGAAAACGGATCGTCTGATTGGTGGGGAACGTAAAAATCTATGCTTTAAAAGAACGCTTACTTTAATCCAACTTGAAACAACCGGCCCTTAGTACAGAGCGGACCCATCGCTACCCCTTGTTCAGTTTCGACCGCGGTGTAGCGAAGGGAAAAACTTCATTTCAAAATGAAGACTACAACACACACACGTTCACCAGTTTGAAGACTACAAAGTGTACACTACAATTGTAGTACTACGAAATGAAGTGAAGTAAATGAAGTGAAGTAATGAAGTAATTGTAGTATTAATGAAGTGAAGTAATGAAATGAAGTAATTGTAGTATTAATGAAGTGAAGTAATGTAATGAAGTAATTGTAGTATTAATGAAGTGAAGTAATGAAATGAAGTAATTGTAATAATAATGAAGTGAAGTAATGAAATGAAGTAAACTTTTAAATGAAATGAAGTATTTTTTCCCAAATAAAAATTTAGCGAGCTAAAAAAAAAAAAAGGTCAAGGACAAAAATATTTAAATAAATGACGATATTTTCTCCAAAGTAACATTTGGCGAGCTAAAAAAAATAAATAAAAGGTCACCAGCCAAATTTCTTCCTTCAATTCCGAAAAATTTTCAAACCATGGGGGGGGGGGGGTTGTTACAGTTTCCAAAGATTTCTCCGTTTAGCTATATCAACTTCCCAAAAATTTCTTCATAGCTCCCAAAATTTTTCAAATCATGGGGGGGGGGGGGGGGGGGTTTGTTACAGATTCCAGAAATTTACACTATTTAAAATGTGTTTCTCATACTTTCGATAACTTTGAAGTGTATGTACTTTGTAGTGTTCGCTTTGAAATGAAGTATACTATTTGAAGTTTATACTTTCAATAACTTTGGTGTTTGTAGTGTGCACTACACATCAAAATGTGCGAAGTGTGCACTTCAATGTAGTGTAGTACTACATTGTAGTAGTGAGTACAGAGCGGACCCATCACTACCGCGGTGAGAGAAGCAGCTACGCTTCCCGGGCTCCTGCCCGCGGCGGCCCCGTCAACGGCGGGCGCTCAAGCTGCCGCCACATGTTTGCAAGAACGCGGGGAGGCGCCGTCAACGTCGCTTGTGGAGAAGGCGGCCCGCAGCGCTCTGGACCGTTCCAGGCGATGGCCGCTTCGCCACGGCGGGCCCTGAGCCGCCGCCACGGGTGTTCAAGATCGCGGGGCGGCGCCTTCAACGTTGCTTAAGGAGAAGGCGGCCTGCAGCTCTCTGGACGTGATTCCGCTGCCTGGACCACGTGCTTCCCGCGAGTTTCCGAGACTCCGCTAGATCCCGCGGCCGGGCGCGCCAAGCCAAACCACGTGCGGTCCCCGCGAGCCGCGCAGCTTGGAATGCGGGCCCCTCGTAGCTACGAGGACCTCCGATAGCGGACATGTGCTTTTTGTGACTTTTTTTTGTGAACTAAAATGTGAAAAGACACGATTAACTTATATGAAGGTCGAACGGCTGGCGTTTAGGTTAGGATTAGTTATAAAATTAGTAATAGTGCTTTAGAACGTAAGGTTTAACTGTTTTTTTTTGTAATAAATGTATATAATAGTGCTAGAGTGTTTGAAATTCCCGCTCCACCTTCCTTGGCAAGGCATCTTATTGATAGACAAAGACAGATTAATTTAACCGCCCTATCAAAGTCATTTGTTTCCAAATATCTATATCTTTTAATATTTTTAAACAAATTATCGAGTACTTACAAAATAAAGGCGCCTATTCACAATCATAGGCACAGAATAAATATATAAACAAATAACCGCAGACTGCAAATAATACTTTTTTTTTACCGTCATCACAGTGCGTAGGTACTGTTCCATTTATTGACCGACAAACATTACACTCAGTACCTAGTAGCTACCTAGAAAAAACTGTCACTGAATCAGGTTAAGCATCTGAAAAAAACAATAACAGTAAGTTGTCAAACCTCGTTTTCGTGAGGGATACAATATTTGATATACCTATTTATATTCTAAATAAAATTAAAATGCCCTCAGCACAGTTTGAATTGGAAGTAGAGGATGACAAAAATAAAAATTTCGTCCTTTGTAAATACTGCAAATCGAAAATTCTCCTGCCGAAGTCTGCCGCCTACGTTTCTCAGGAAGTAAGTATTACATATTCATGTGAATTCAAATAAATTTAAATCGTTACATATTAATACTGATATACATAGAATAACTCTTGTAATCATTTGATTAAATTGCAGAATAAAGTGAAAAATAAGTCCTGTAAGTGATACCTTTGCGTATGAATATGACGAAATATTGTTTTCATAATAATAATAATTATTATTATATTATAGAAAGTAATCACATTTCAAAAGTGATATTCTTACAATCAATTTAAACTGTTCCAGGCCAGTGTTGAATACACAGCTTGGGCATACAATGGATTAAAGAAAAATGTATCGAACGCAAATATATCTCGCAGAAAGTCTCACAAAGATGATCTTTTTATGTGTAATAGAACCAACGATGTTCAAAAATATGACATACTTAACCCAATAACGTTTTGTTTGGAAATTGATAATAATTATACAAAACATTCTTTCTATCATTTACAGAAAAATTTGCCCATGATGACGCAAAAAAAGAATTTCATCGATCCAGAGAGCGAGGACTTGTTAGACTTTTGGGAGGTAGATGACATGTACACATTTGAAAACATTGGTTTCTCATTAACAAAAGACGACATCAAATATCTCAGCTGCGCAGACTGTGAGATGGGCCCTGTCGGCTACCACGATCTTACCACCAAGAAGAGTTTCGTCGCTCTAGCTCGAATAGAACACAAGGATTCAGTTTAATATTTCAGCGGTGCGAGACTCATTTTTATTTTAAGTAAATAATATAAAATTTTGAATATTTATTTTTATAAATTTTGGTACTACTAACCTTTATGATATACCTACCTTGGAACATTTTGGTCAAAATTATTTTTTTTATCAAAATTCTAACACTAATGAGTAGCTTGTTGGTGTTGTGGTTAGGACTCTCGTCTCATGACCCAAAGGTCGCGGGTTCGAATCTCAATCCAGACCAGCAAGTTAGTCCTATTTTCAAAAGCACAAGCGTTTAGCTTAATTTGAAAATAGTAAGAATATTGATGTGACACGTATTCCGCATTGATGATGAATTGATGCTTCATGTGAATAATTGACTTAATTAAGGGGTTTGGTTATTTTTGTTGCGCTGGTTGTGCATGTTATATTATATGACATGTCCGGAATTAGGAATCTTTTTACTTTAAAACTCAAAATTACACAGCGACTCTGCTAAAGAAATCGAATAATGAATGCTCAAAACTTAGAAGTACATCCATTTGAAGTTGTTCCGGGGGCAAAACATGTACGCATATTACTACTGTAACAATTTCTCTATGAATTACACTTTTTTCACCTACATGATAATTTTAATAATTAAAAAATACCCCAGGTGTGCACTTACCTACATAATTGTTGACCAAAAATGTTCCACATTAAAATTATGGTGACAAATTTGAAGTCTGCTTGTGGTTAAATAATTTTATTGGTATTGAAAAATTATTACATAATTTAACAGCTGTATTCAGAGTAATGTACAGGGTGCTAGTTCACAATACTTGAGGGGTATAAGAGCAAAGGCAGAAAGCAATGCACAACAAAAAAAAAATTAAAACGTTTTGAATGCATTCACCGAGGATTACTAATTTAGAATATACTGAATTTGAGATTTTATAGGAAGTATAACTTTATTAAAAGTAAAGACCTTGTATCCTTTCCAAATCACTATTAAAGCAAAGACATCAATATCCACTTCAACCAATCGAACCCCAAGGAAGTGTCACTTGACAAAATGGCCGCTTCATACTAAAGTGAGAGTTGATATCGATTTTAGACTGAAACATCATAGCGATGACAGCAATATCCAATTATGTAAATAGCTAAAACAGCAATGTCCACTATTTCGTAACAAATATAGCGATATCCACATTTAAAAGTTAAATATTTATATATACATGTATATAAAAGGAAAACTGAGGTGGCAATTGTTTATAAAAACTTATTTCCAATAAGGTGTAGGCTTCATAGATTCCAGAGATACGAATGAGTATGACAGGTTTTTATCTCAGAAACACCTCAGTGGGATATTGCTGCCTTTGCTTTTATAACCCTCACATTAATTGATGAGTCGAAAATATTTGACATAATAGATATGAAAACAATACTCTAGTTAATATTCCTTATACGGTTTCTTTAAACAAATATTATAAAGAATATATATTAAAAAATGATAAATTTATAACCAAATTGATTAATCAATTAGAAAGACATACAGAAAAATCAAATCCACGAAAAAATATTTGGCTGCTACCGGGATTGGAACTACGATTATCCTCCTATCCGGCGCAAGCACGTTAGGAAAATTTCGAAAAATTACAAATATAATATTTTATCTATCTATCCATTTTTGTATGAATATTTACAAAACATGTAATCTCTTTTATAAAACAAATTATACATTGCAGCAACAACAGTTTTCCAATCTACGCAATTTTATTAAATGTTTATAGTCTTATACAGAGTACATATTTCGTAGCTAGTAGCAAAAACTTAGGTGTAGTATTCTTTATTTAATTTTTAATAGAAAATATGCTTTATAATTTGGGCGAAATGTAGACAGTTATGGAGATAAGCGACATCAATGGTGCATTTTTTTTAAAAATATTCCTGGCATATCTTTTGTAAAACTTTTGAATATAATATAGAATAGGTATTACAAATTCATTCGCTTTGGTAAAATAATTTCTGCAAGTTTTTAATCAAATAAAATTATTAAAACCTTGCAGAAATTTGAAAAATATTTTTTTATGGTTTATGTCAATTAATTTGTCTTGTATTGAAGCAAATTTTTAATATTTCATGTAAGTTACTTTAGTGATAGTCCAACATTTTACATAAAAGTAGTCAGAAATATTGAAAAAAAAATGCGAACTTCGATGTTGTTTTTCACCGTAACTGTAGACATTTCGCTCAACATGTAAAGAATATTTTTTATTCAAATTTGAATGAAGTAGACAACGCCGAAATTTGTTCTGTGAGGCATTGTATATATGCAGCAAAAATGGCTTTCTAAATTTAATAATTATCTAGATTTCATCCTTCTTCAACACATATTTTCTAATATACAATACATTCATCCTTATCAGTTCACTGATTCTTTTGTCATCATATAAAATGAAACACAAGCATAAATAAAATAATTAATCTTAATCTAAAATAATCACACGTGATTTTTGTAATACGAACGCTTTTGTAATTTGAACCACATGAATGCAGCAGTGATACAGCTGATGAAAAGGGCTAATAAGATAAACGCCGCACTCCACACGAAGCCCACGTAGGATAGGCAGATCCCAAGAGGCTCTGATAACAAGATGTCTTCAGGAACCACTACTTTCAAACCTTTTCCCACTGTTACGGGATCAACGAGAGTGTCATATCCCGCAAATGTATCTCTCCTGCGCCTCCGTGGCTCCACCTTCTGGTCGGGCTCAGAGCACATATCGCAGTTTGTCTTACAGAGTTCCACATTGCATTCCATGATGAGGTCCATCGCATCGGGAAATTTAAATGCAGTGAAATAGGCATATGCAAGGATGGACGCACCACTATTTCTTGTCTCTCTCGTTTTCTGGAAGGATCCGAATATCTTGGGTTTCAGGATACAGCCGTTGTCGTCGGTTAGCATCACCACGTTCTCCGAGTCAGCATCTTTGGCTACGCAATCCTTAACCTGGATGTCGAATGCTTGGTCTCCGGTTATCGAGATGACGAGGGTCATCGTCTCGCCTATCTTGACTAGGCCGTTAGCAGGCTGAGCGAATGGTCCCCTTCCAATCTGTATATCCAAACTTGCCATTGCGGTGTCTCCGCTAAACGTGACGATTTCTTGATTGAGCATTCCGACACTGAGTGCAACTGATAGCTGCTTGTTGAGGTTTCCTTCCCACAGACAGCGCACACTTCTGATGCTGTCCCACACTTCCTGGAAGCCCACTTCGTTCTGAAGAACTAGAACATTCTCCAAGTATGACTGACCTTGAGTATCAAATCCATTGATGAACTCAGTTCCGCAAGAGTTTAAGCTGAGAGTGAAGGTATATTTCAGTTGGTTAGAGTTTGCTTGGACGTACCTGCAATTAGGATTTGAATAGAATCCCTTGGAATAGATAATTCCGTTATAAACCTTATTGAACTCCAAATTAATAGTCATCATATCTTTGGCGCATTGGGCGTCGATAGCGTGGATATGAGGAGGATGCTTATCAACTTCATTGACTACGGGATTTGTTTGGTAAGCCGGAGTAGGTGGCTCGTAATCTGTGGTGGAAGGCTGGTTGCTTGCGTTTGAAGGGGTACTAATAATTGTACTATAAGTCATGGGTAGTTCTGACAGAATTCGCTTATTTCGATTATTTTTGCCAAAGTCAGGCTGATCAGTAATTAATTCGAAATCAGTAGTTGAAGGCTGGTCTGTTGTTGGTGTCAGTGAAAAGTCTTGAAGAACTGAATTCATTGTTGGTTCAGATAAGTTATTAGAAGTGTTGTTAGTTTCGTTGATTTCTTCTAGGGAAATTGAAGTCACCAATGGTTCAGTTAAGAAATATGAAGGTGTGGTTGTCTCGTAGATTTCATCCAGGGGAGATGTTGGAAGTGGATTGGTCTGCTCGTAACTTAGTGTACTAGGAGATTGGTTTGATGTATTTATTGATTCCGGTTTTTCAACATCGCCATCTGACATTGTGTAATCAAAATTTTGTGTATCATCGCTGGTAAATGGTGGCAGAAGGGAAAAGTGCAAGGGCGAGTACCTCGAATGGCTTTCGTCCAGGTTTTTTTGACTCAGCTTAGGATAAGAAGTGGAACTGGATGATCCTGTTTGAGAGACTGCAGCTGCAGAAGATTGGAAAGTAGTATCTGTTGGATCTTCTGTTGATAAATCGTAGGTCGAATTGGAGGATTCGTATGATTTCAGAATAGAGGATGTGTAAGGACGGAGTCCAACATGATTCTGATCCTCTGGTGGAAAGTTCTGTCTAGCTGTAAACATTCAAAATAATGATATATAAGGATAATTTGTTAAAGATATATGATAATTTTGAAAAACAAACACTGTTACTTTAGTTGAATTTATTAGCCCTTTAAATGCCATAAGTGTGTTTAAGCGCCAGCGTAATTACATTTACTTTTCGACCTTACAGAGACAGGATTAAACACGATTCTTAGTGTCATATATTTAAAGTCAATCTGCTGTGTCTGGACGACAACTACCAGCATTTTATAGATGGTTAAGGCAATCGTCCGGCAGAGTGAGCAAATTTCACCATTTTTTTCACATCTTCTCTTGCGTTTTTATCACATTTTTGTATGGAAATAAGTATATCACTTTAAAATTTATTCATTAGGTTACATATATTTTAAATGCAGATATCTTGTTAAAATGACAAACTGAATTATATAATTAATTAATAAATTACCAAACCTACAATCTTTTGAAAATGAAGAAAATTTCTCCACGTTGTGGGTCTTTTATGACTGAATGGCCTCGTGAGATGTCTTTTTTTTTCTATAATATTACAAAATAAACGATTATACTAAACTTATCAAAATTATTGTAAAATCTGTCAGATTGTTTGCTTACAATTTATGTTTTAAAAAACACTGTTTGTCATTAACTTATGAAACTGTGTTGTAATAAATTTTTTAAAACCCTTGGCATTTAAAAGGTTGATTAATTATCCTCTAAGGTCTAAACAAGTAGTGGTATTGTAAAAATCCATAAATGTAAAGTGAATTACATTGATGGCATGGGATACTCCTAAGGCCCGGTTGTTTCAAGTTCGATCAAAGTAAGTCGATCAAAGCATAGATTTTTACGAAAACGGATCGTCTGATTGGTGGAGAACGTAAAAATCTTTGCTTTAAAAGAACGCTTACTTTAATCCAACTTGAAACAACCTGCCCTAAGGCTGCCACAAAAATCTGATTACATCAAGAAATGAATATAGGTAGGTACCTACCTCCCATTTTTCAATAATAATTTAATTCAATTCAATACCAGAAAGCAGTTACTTGTGAACTATTCTGCAGAAATATGATTTTTTCCTGCCGCTATTGACGAGTTTTCATCTAGCTATGAAATATTATATTATGCATTGCCGTCGAATTATTGAATTAAAATTAAAAATATGAAAAGGTTAACCTTTAAATTGGTGATGTTACAATTATTTTGTGTTTAGGATTTCGTGAATTGGAATAAACACAGGATTTAAAGAATGTGTTGTGTACTTTATTAACTAGTAGGGGGGGTATATTTCATGATGTGGGGCGACTAACCTTTCCTCTGGTTTAGTTTATACTCCAGGCACTGAAGAATATTCCGCATCATTTCTTCCGTATTCACTTGGCTGGCTTGGTGCACCAGCACTGCAGAGATAAAGTCACATACTGTGTTTTAAAATAATATAAAACATTACAAATTTGATATTCCCACCGACGCGATTGTAATAAGATATTTTATCCAACTTTGAAGGCACTCCTATCAAGTGTGTCTTCATTGTACTCCTAGAACCGTTCATTTTGCTAAGCATCACATGCTTAAATTTTTATTCAGAAAACTTTAATTTCACTTTTAAGCTAACAAAAATAAACATTCCAATCCTGTTCTTTCAAAATTCAATCAACGGAATAATGACAAATATAATTTTAAAATAGCAAGCACGCACTGTGATTAGTCGGGATTGCCCTTTCGGGATCCTTCGAGATTAGGATTTCCAATCCCGCGGGATCTCTACGGATCGGGATCCCAAATACTTTTGTGTATTTTTTTTGTTTGTAGTTTGTTTGTAGAACTGAATAGCAATTAACGACAATGCATTGCATTTTTATATCGGAAATTTTAATAAAATGTTAATTATTTATCATTGCATTAAAGTTTTTGTAGGCGTTTTTCCAAGCATCCATCAGTCAATGTAGTAGAGTTAGTAGTAGTTTTTATTACTATGTTAGGTTGATAAAATGCAGCAAATATTATTCAAAGCTATTTTCATTACTTGAATGTGACGTGAACATATGTTTTAAGTACTTACTAAAGGCTCTGTAGACATACACAATTAAACATATAAAACATAAAAAATCAATCCCGATAATCTCCTCCGATTTTTCGGTTCAGGATTGACGTAAAATGCCTCGAGATATCGCGGGATCAGGATTACATTCCCTAATTGTGATATACAAAATTGATAATTAGTGTATTGATTTATGACACAAGACTCTCAGAATGATTTTAAATTAATGGGTTAATTAACTGTGTTTAAAATTGACACTTTGGGTTTGGAACTGTTTTATATACTTCATATTATATGGGGAATAGATAATATTGACATCATCCATGCACCTCGCTTAAAGATTAAAAATATGTTTCGATTGGTAAATTAAATTTTCCGCATACTTATTATTCTATTAAATATGATTTTACTTTAATTAGATACTTTTACAGGAGAATGAATATGTTTATTTTGGAAGAAATTCAAAAATCAGAAAACAGTGGTGCATCTATTTCATTTTACTATTTATACTCTAGATCCATTATTTCTTAATTAATACAGTGTTAATTACCCTGAAGGGTTAAACAGGCTAAGTTATAAATATGTTTTAATCTCACAGAAATGAAGCTATATATTTTTTTTTTTATTTAACGCCCTTATGGGCTTTTACAAATATACAGAATAAAATTTTTAAAAAATAACATAAGACAGTTAAAATAATAATTCAGTTAAAAGTTACAATAATAATAGTTAAAAGGTAATAATAATAATACAGAAAAACATGAGACAGATATAATAATAATACAGTTAAAGGTACAAATAATAATAGTTAAAGGTAAAATAGTAATACAGAAAAATTTATTGTCCATTTCCATTTCGCTGAGATGTAAACAATTGTATCAGCTTTGTCCGATACACAGTTATACTATCAGCAAAAATGTCAGCCGCCTCTGCATGTTCATTCCCTAATGAGTGTAATCTGGGAATTACAGAGTTTGCTAATGCATTAGTTCTGACATTTCCACTATAATAGAATAATGCACTGTGTCTTGATGACTTCGATGGGGCATATAAGTCGATCAGACTAATAATCTGGGGCCAATCAATCGAACTATTTACGATCCTATAAAGAAATATTAGGTCTGTTACAGTACGTCTCTCAGACAAGTTTAAAAGTTGTAAATAACTAAGGAGATATTCATAATTGATATCTTCCAAGCGTCCAAAATATGAGAAACTTTTATGGAAATCTTTTTATACAATGGCTAAGGACTTACAATCTGTATAATATGGCTTATGTGATCATTTTACACAATGCAGCGTTCACCAATTCCATTTTTACATATAAAAAGACTTCCACGCACGTTTCTCATATTTATAAATTCGTCTCTGTGAAACTTCTATAATTTATCTTAATTAATTATTCATCCCTTTGGGGACAAAATCCAGTAACTATGTTCTTAGAACATACCTACATATAATAATAATGTTTAAATCTCATTATCTTCATTGGAGTACTGCAACCTTGGGACTTAATGTGAATGTTATGTTCCTTTACCTGACTAGTTAATCTTAATATGAAAGGGATTTACATCTCATTAATCTAATTTGAAGACTAAATATCAAAAATGTATCAGAAATATACAAATTTTCAGTAAGTACGGATCTTAACCTGTGTCATAAATATTTTCTAGATAATTTAGAATATTCAATAAATGCATTAAACACCTTCTCTTGGGCAGTCATAGATGTCGTTAGTCCACACTGCTGGAAGGAAAGCCAACATCACAAGCAGTCCCGGTGGTGGCGGTTGCATTCCTGAAACAAACGATGACAAATATTTTCGTTAATTTAATGTTTAAAAAATGAATAAATAAGCTTTAATCTACACCTATAAAATTCAATGTCTGTCTATCTATCTGTTCTCTCTACACTGTTTGATAGATCTGACAATTTTGCATACTTCTTCTTTAAAAGCACACATAGGCACCATCTCCTCTCTCTCCCTTTACACCACTTCTTCCCTCAGACAGTTATATGCTCCGAATTAAATTTAATACATACACACATATACATATGTGTGGTATAAAAGCAAAGCCAGTAATATCCAAAAAAAAATTAAAGAAGTCATCGAGGATTATTAATGTAGAATGTAGTGAATTCTAGATTTTATAAGAAATATTACCTATAAATTTATAGGAAACATGAGTTTGGAGGAAATCTATACCTATAAAACTCAATGTCTGTCTGTCTATTCTTCTATCTATACCTATACCTATAAAACTCAATGTCTGTCTGTCTGAAGTTGCCAGGGTGTAAATTTATTACACAAAACATAATATACAGAGTGTCCGGTACATTGTCAAATATATTTTATGATATTATAATAGAAATTTGGTCAGGCAAAATATAACCAAATTGTTAAAGAAATAAACCAGTAACGTCTAGAGTCCTCTCGGACGGTAATATTGGTCCATTATTTGCTTTTTCAGCTTTGCAAAACTTTAAAATTACATTGGCAATTGCTCTTGCACCACCTGCAAGGTGTTGCAAGACTGTTTCGGACATAATTCAGTGTATATTGGAAATCAAGATGTCACAGTTCACGCGCAAATACGAGATTGAACTGAATGACAGGGCGAGGGTTACCGCCGGGTGCGGGTTTTAGTTCCAAAGTTGCCGCGCGCCTATTTACGTTGGGCAAGCTCTAGTCATGACATAAAGGATCCTTAATCTGCCGGTCGTAAGCCCTCTGGCTTCCAACTTTTCCTTACTGCGCGTGGCGGGCCTGGATTTGGAGACTGTGAAGCTAATTCTCATGACATCTTCTAATTATAATTCTAGATTATAAAATTATATCATTCCCCCTCCCCCCGACAGTTACATCAAACCCCTCCCACACCTCATTTTGATTGTGTATTTAATTATTGTTTTTCGGAAAGTTAAGTTTGTTGTAGCCTGAATGGACATATTTAGAGCATATTAATGTTCAAAAGTTTGTTTGCTTTTAAAAGGGATGTCACTGTACCTTAGTAGCCTCAATGTTTCATATTAATTATGTTTTTCTTGACATAGAAACCAAATAATTTTTTGCTGTAATTATTTTCTTTTGCTTTGTAATGTTTTTTGGCCTTTGTGAAATATTGTGGAAACATGTAAATGAGAATGGGATAATTTTATTTTAAATTTTTCTTTATACCTAATATTTTTATTTTTTTTAATTTTTTTATTTATTTATTTAAAAATCCTTGTTTACAAATAAGATACTTAATACTAATTTAACAATAAAACATAGGATAAAACATAAGATAATTTACACATTTTTTTGTTTTGTTTAATTTGTGGATTATGCCACTCTACTAGGCTACGCCTGTCCCAGAGTGGCGTTATAGCACACAATTATAATTATATTATATCGAGTTCGTCAGTAGTATTTATTTTCATAAGGTAGTTATTATGTATCTATAGAGTATCAAGTGGAATGTTAGTGAAAGTTGAGTTAGTCATAAGTCCAAGTGTAAATATGTGTAGAATAATTGTTTAATGTAAAAAGGGTTAAAGTTTTGTTTAAGATTATTTTTTTATTTTCCTTAATTAATTAATTAATTTATATAGGTATATATTTTTATTTAAAGACATTATTACGCCTTTACATAAGACATTATTAGAATCTTGATGTTCTCTATCATTTGGTTGTGTTCCAGAAGTACATAAAATACAATTTTTCATACGAAAAATCTTACAGATCTGAACCAAGCAATACCTGTTTTGCTTGTTTCTGCAAAGCCCGGTTGTATAAAGTTGGATTAATGTAAAAGTTCGTTCAAAGCATAGATTTTTATGGAAACAGATTATTTGATTGGTGAAGAACGCAAAAATATATGCTTTGAACGAACTTTTACTTTAATCCTACTTGATACAACCGGGCCTTAGTTGCATTTTACAATCCTGTAGAAAACATTGTCTCTCCAAACAACCCTTCCGGACTTCCCGTTCGCCTCCTGCCAGGATCAAATGGAAACGTTGTTATCATTAATAGGCCTGTCAGAAATAATGTACTTTTACATGTGGGTTTCTAAAGAATAAGTTTGCAAAATTTGGGTAAGACCTGTCAAACGATGTAGATTTGCATAGAAAATGTATCGTGGGGTGAGGGTGGGGTAAAATATAAAAGAAAATAAAAAATATTTACAGGTAGTTACGGACAAACAGGCAGACGGACTACGAAATTATTATTATTGATATAGGCTTTGCAAAACAATGACACATTCCCCCCACAAACATCTTTGAACTAAATCCTTGAACTAACCCAGCAACTCTGGATACGGATAGCTAGTTTTATGATAAAATACATTTTTGTTTATAAATATTTCTTCTTCATTTTATCTTACTTTATCTTAATGTTATCTATCTTTATTTTATATATGTATTTTTTATATTTCTCCTTCATTTTATCTTTTTTCTTCCTTATTTTTTCATTATTTCGTCATAGTTTTATTTTTAATGCATCTTAATTGTGTGTTTTTTTAAAGGATATGAGAAACCGGAGAGGCCTGTATATTTGAATAAATTTCTTTATTTTAAATAAAATTAAAATGTCTTTATTTTATCTTAATATAGTATCTCTATTTTAATATCGTATTTATTTCATCTCATTTCTTATATCTATTTATCTTTACTTGCTAGAGGTTTGTATGTAAGCAAAATTTCATCATTTATATCATCATACATTACCATATATTTTGATTCATTATCTATTGTTTGTATATACGCTAAATAAAATAAATTATTTAATTATTATTTTAATTTCATCAATGCTTTAGCGACATATTTTTTGTGTAACAATAGATAATATAACTTTTCATTTCTAACTGTAATTTCTGACATACATTTCAGTGAAATTTGGATACATTTTAAAAATAAGAATTGTTTTTAAGTCTTAACAATAGATGTCAGTATTTAAATAAAACAGTATTGTATTGTCAGTATTTTAATAAAGCATGCTTGTAAAGTGTGTCTATCATTGACGTATTATAATATACAGCCGGCTTTCATATGTAGCAAATTTTGCAACGAAAGAGACAACAAATCACGGCACACAACGCTCTGCGTGTAGACAGAAAAATCAGATAATTTGAAGTCACGGTGGCTAAAATAACATACTCATCTTACAATAGTGTACGATACCCTGCTCCTTTTTCCGCGTAGCGTCGCGCCTAATCACAACGAAGGTCCGTTCCGTTCCACGAAGACAATTGCCATACTTTTGAGTTGCCAAGATTTCACGCTTGTAACGTATCTACAGTTTATTATATCATTGGTGTCTATGTTTTATATTCCCTCAAAAAAACGCGAAACATGTTTGCAATACAAAGTAAAATGAAACAGAAGTGTGGAAGCATAATTAAAATATCTCTACAAAGAAAAAAAATCAAAAATAATTTCGTTTCATGCAACGTTTCGGGCGGGGCGGGTTTTAGATCCAAAGTCGCCGCACGCCAATAATTTACGTTGGTCAAGCTCTACATGCGCAAACTTTCCCCCAACTACGCCGAAAATTGTTCACGATGTTTGCCGGCTACTCTATTCATTTACGTGCGCCTCTCTCTCTTTCTCTCTCTCGATCTCAACTAGGTCAAATGACGTCACAGGCGGCACAGGGCACAGTCGTCCCGCGCTAAAATATGTCAACTTAAATAATCTATTTCTCAGTCATTTGTTGACAGATTTAAAAAAAAATCAGTGGTTTATTAGTTTTGACCTATATTTTAATTCCATTAAGTTAGATATAGTATTATCGACATCATGAAACTTCTCCATTGAGCCTGCAAGAAAAATTTCTATTGTGGCGTTCATTTAAAAATCACTTTGAGAAAAACCATTTAATAATAAAAAAATGCACATATACAGTCTCAAAAATTATATTTTCATATATGACAAGTGTTTTGATGTTTAAAACCTGAGCTTTGTAGTTGGATATAATTATTAATTTTATTAATTTAAGAACTTTGTACGAACCACCTTGAGTAACTATGCGTCTACTGGTTTCGATATCACTGTATCTTCATCAGGACGGACGTATACTAACTATCCATTACTTAATTTAGTACAAAAATATAAACAATTCTAAACACCAATGGCCGCGCAGCAGCCATTATAGCCGCCCGCAGGACCTAGCAGCAAGCTAATTAGCTTAACTGCTAGTTAATATATACAATGATTATTTTATTGAAAATGTCCTTAGGTTTTCACGGCCGTTCAGAATCTTCTGTGTATAGTTTTCTGGGATATTCTACCGTGTATATGTGACCTCTCTGGCCAACGTTTCGGATCCCATTGCAGGGTCCATCATCAGGGCTGATGTGATGAGTGAGTGTTGAAGTGTAGGTTAAGTATTGCCTTGCAATACCGTACCGAAGTCAGGGTGTCTCCAAGTTTGTGTTATGTTAAATACTGGATTGCAGTACCGTGTCGAAAGCAAGGTGTGTGTCTTGATGTAGTGTGTTATGTATCTACTAACGGATGTCGGACTGTGCGGATCGTCGATTTGATTTATCCTGCAGCGCTGGATACCACGATGTTTTTAACTTAAGACCGTCATCCAATATGCCAAGAAGAACATCTGCAGGAGGAGATTCGTACACTGAGCGACGCGCTAGAAAGCAATGGATACCAAAGACGGCAGATACGGCACATCATAAGAGCCAAATCTAACAGCTCCGAGAAAAACACAGAAGCTGAGATCATTGGGATTGCTTTCTTGCCTTATATCCATAATGTAACAGACAGGATTGCCAAAGCGCTCAAGAAACAGAAGATTAAAACAGTGTTCGGCACAAACAACAAGGTTAAGGACCTCTTAAGACCAGCGCAGGATCGGGATCCCCTCGAGACCGACGGTGTTTATAGGCTCGACTGTCAAAATTGCGACAAAGTGTATGTGGGACAAACAGCACGCACGATTTCAAAGAGGGTTAATGAGCATAAAAGAGCATGCAAACTCGGTCACCCAGAAAAATAGGCATTGGGTGAGCACTTTCTAGATACGGGCCACCTTTTTTCATTTGAGCCGAAAATCTTAGGAAAGCCCAAAAGTCACCACACGCGCCTGGTCAAAGAAGCAATTGAAATATACAAGCACCCGGTAAACATTAATAGGGATGATTAAGTTAAAAACATCGTGGTATCCGGCGCTGCAGGATAAATCAAATCGACGATCCGCACAGTCCGACATCCGTTAGTAGATACATAACACACTACATCAAGACACACACCTTGCTTTCGACACGATACTGCAATCCAGTATTTAACATAACACAAACTTGGAGACACCCTGACTTCGGTACGGTATTGCAAGGCAATACTTAACCTACACTTCAACATTCACTCATCACATCAGCCCTGATGATGCACCCTGCAATGGGATCCGAAACGTTGGCCAGAGAGGTCACATATACACGGCAGAATATCCCAGAAAACTATACACAGAAGATTATTTTATTGGATCACTTTTAAAATAAAAAATTGCCATGTCATGTTTATTTCCGCAAGGTTCATCCTCCGTGACTGAGATGCAACTTTCTCCGGTACGGGTCGGTTAACTAAAGCTGGCGTGTACACATATTTCCCACCCCGTCACCCGCGCAAGTGCACGGGGTGACGTCGCACTGCATACGCATCTCGAAAAATCTCTCTGTCCCTCTCACACGCGGTCAAGCTTATTAGCGTGACAGGGACTGTTATTGTTTTGTTTTCACTACTATTACGAAATACAGCGTGATATTTTGTTTTATACCCTGTTTGGTTTTATCTGACATACTTGAAAACATTACCAAAAGTGCGCTTAGTTGAGATCTATCTAACGATAATGATTAGAATCTGGTAAACACTTGTTTACTATTTTTTATCGAATTAATTGTAGAGTTTATTTTCATATGTGCCGCGGTAATCGGCACATATTCTCTAATATCTCAGTAAATTCTGTCTCACGATTCCAGTAAATTATGTCATAGATACTATTGGCAAGACGTAGTTTTATATAAATGACATATCCCATGTTTTTTTTTTATATACGCGACCCACCCAGTTGTGACGTTTTATGTTTGACAGGTTTGAAACTAATGAATTCAGTCAATTAGAAAGCTCATTATTCATAATTGCGAATAACTTAAGTTTTGTTTACGCGTTAGAGCTTTCTGAATGATTGAATTCATTAATTTCAAACATGTCAAACTTGTAACATCGAAATTGGCGGCAATACAATGTTATATGTCAAGATTGGGAAAAAGATTTGACATCTCAATATTGCTACTTTCAGAATAGCACAGATTGTTACGCTAAGTGCCTTTAAAAACCTTTAAAAACATTGCATTTTTAATTGGTTAAAATAATATAAAATTGCATTGGCGGGTGTACTGTGTACGTGCTAGCTTTAGAGAACAAACCTTATACACGTTTGTTCGATGTTGAGACAGTAATGAAGATCGTGTATTTTATTTTAAAAAAATCATCAGGTAAATGTTATTAGTTAGGGCCGGTTGTTTCAAGTTGGATTAAAGTAAGCGTTCTTTAAAAGCATAGATTTTTACGTTCTCCACCAATCAGACGATCCGTTTTCGTAAAAATCTATGCTTTGCTCGACCGCTTACTTTGATCGAACTTGAAACAACCGGGCCTTAGATGTGTGGAAAAATTGATCATAATTGGCTCAATAGGTTTTGAGATATTTCCCCCACCAGTCTGAAAACGGAAGCTTCGAGTGTGAAATATTCTTTAACGTTTTCTAATAGGTACTTATTTTTTATCTAATTTTTACATTCCTTCCGTCTCTTGAATACTCCGCACTTAGGTAATAAATTGCTTCCCCGAATAATATTTTTATTCGTAACACTATTTGTCAAAGAATTATAAATGTTTCATGCAGACATTTTTTTTATGGGAAAGTAAGTATGGAAGTCTTTTTGGGTGTTCATAGGGCTTACGACCTATCGTACGGCTTAAGTGATCGCTTTACACAATGTAACTTTCACAAATTCCTTCCATGATGGACCACCACATCTATTAAATTTTTGGAAGTTGTATATACAGGGTGTACCAGAGCTAGCAGCAGAAACTTTGCCGGTAGATTCCTGCCTATGTTATGAGTCTAAAATGTTCAAGCAACCATGGCCTAATATTAATAGTTGTGGTTTAGCTGTATTGAAGCAAATGAATTTTTCATAATTTATATAAGTTATTGTAATGATCATTCAACTTTTTGAAAAAAATAAGTAAGAAATATTGAAATAAAAATGCAAACTTTGATATTGCATATCTCCACAGCTATTGATATTAGGTCATGGTTGCTTGAACAATTTAGACTCATAACACAGTCAGGAATCTCCCGGCCAAGTTTCTGCTGCTAGCTCTGGTACACCTGTATGTTTAATCTGCACACCTCGTTTCATATATGAGTCGTATTTTACAACCGATGCCTGCGGTCGAAATTTTTCATTCCCATAAACCAGTACAGATGTTACCACTGGTAATGAGATATATATCTTTGTAGTTTTTATGTGGGTATGAAATTCTTCTCCTTTTTTAATTTATTTTTTTGTGTTATCATTTTTCTTTGATTTCCCATTCACGTTAAATAATGTTATCGTGTGTGAAGAAAGCTACAAAAATTAATTTCTGATTCTTTAAACCCGTCTAAACAAATTAAATAGGGGAGGTTTTCTCTGGTGGAGATGTGTAGGGGGTTATTTTTAAATTTGCATAGTGGATAAACAATAGACAAATGCAATTATTATTTATTTAAAAACATAAACAAGAACAATATAAAGATAGATAGATATATAGAGAAAATAAAATAAAACAATAAAAAATAAATGAAATTAGAAATAGAAATAATAATTTTATATAATATATATATCAATGAAATTAAAATTAAAAATAGTAATTTTATACCATAGGCGATAGGTACAATAGGCATAATAATAAATTATAAAAACTTTTTTTTAAATAGTAATTTTATTCAATAGGTGAGTTAACAAAAATATATATATATATACATATACCTACATATATACTCGTATATATTATATTTCTGCATTAACCCTGTTGTTTCTTCCAAAATATTTAATTCTTATGCTAATTTTTAAAATTTCAACTCTTTACAAAGAATTTGGAAAATTCTGTACATAATGAAAATGTCTTCGAAATTGATACTGTTCTTATATTATGTGCTTTAAAATTTATTGAATAAAAATTAAGTTTTTATTAACTATGCGAGTAGGAACTTGCAAATATTAATTTCATTTATAAAAAAATTTGAATGTAGAAGTGTTTGGAACACGCATGATATTTGTATTTTTCTACATACAAATAAAATGGATCGTTTACAATTTAATTTATAAAATAAAGTAAAAAACACGCACCCACATACCCGGTGTCAACAAAGAAATACACTTGTTTTGTGGCAAGACCACTTAGGCCCGGTTGTTTCAAGTTCGATCAAAGTAAGCGGTCGATAAAAGCATAGATTTTTACGAAAACGGATCGTCTGATTGGTGGAGAACGTAAAAATCTATGCTTTAAGAGAACGCTTACTTTAATCCAACTTGAAACAACCGGCCCTTAGGAGTAAAACGCCAGGAAAGAAGAATATTTTGTTTTAAAAAAAAAGTCAAACGGCTGTAAAGAGGGGAGATTTACGAAAAAAGAAGAATTATTATAGAATAAGTTGTAGACGGATACGGAGCTCGTGTACTTTTTAGATATTCTTTTGTTTGGAAGGCTCGAAAATTTCTCTCTTTGGCTGTGCATAATCAAATTTCTTTCGTGTTTTTATTTAATATAAATATATTTCTAACAATGAAATCGCCTTTGCTTTTGTGAATTCTTCCGGAACATTTGAAAGAGGTAAACATCATTTCCAGCGATAAAGAGTCAGCTTATTTAGTCGACAAAGATGAAAATAATTCGGAGTTATTATTTCAATTTGTTGGCGCAAGTTGATGTGATAAAGCGTCAAAAAATATTGTTTTTGGAACTGGAACGAATACTTGCTATTAATAAAAATGCCAGTAAGGACCTTCTTGTAACTGGGTAGCATTCCAAATATCTATTTTGGCGTATTCATTTCCTAAATGTTGTATACCTACTAGATATTGGGGAGTTCCTTTGTGCTATGGTTGCAGTATTGTTACAATAGTGCAGTAGTACTGTTCTGGTATTCCTAGCATACACGAATATTATTAATTGTAAGGTCAGGGCTGAATACAGAAGTTCCGTTAACTTAGGTTCCAATGTATCTCAATAAAATTGTTACACTACTGTGTATGGAATGCAATCCCGATCCCGCGAGATCGGGATCCTCTGAGATCTCGAGGCATTTTACGAGATCAATCCCGAACCGAGAAATCGGACGAGATTATCTGGATTGATCAGCATTTTTTTATGTTTAATTGTATATGTCTATAGAGCTTTTAGTAAGTACTTAAAACTTAGGTTCATGTCACATTCAAATAATGAAAATAGCCTTGAATAATATTTGCTGTATTTTATCAACCTAGCATAGTAATAAAAACTACTACTAGATAGTAGTTTTTACTCTACTATTGACTGATTTGATGCTTGGAAAAACGCCTACAATTAAAACTTAAATGCAATGATTAATAATTAACATTTTATTAAAATTGCTGATATAAAAATGCAAGGCATTGAGGCATTGCTATTCAGCTCTATAAACAAACAAAAAAACACAAAAGTATTCGGGATCGCGATCCGTAGGGATCCCGCGGGATTGGAAATTCTAATCTCGAGGGACCCCCGAAAGGACAATCCCGACTCGGGATTGTATTCCCTACTACTGTGAAAATCATTTTTCTAATACATAGTAATAACCACATGACTTTTTCATTAGGTAAGGTAATGCAAAATGAGACAGTCCAAATTATTTCACATTTTTATTTTCACGGTTAAGTCTATAATAAAATACTAATCTAGTATGTACAGACAGATTACAATAATTTATAGGAATATAAAATATATGTTGAGCATCCTGTCTGCATGCGACTTTACCAACAGAATAACAGTTATATTTCATCTTTAATTATAATTATACTGGCAGTGTTGACTATAGAAAAAATATATTAAATATTTTACATCGAACAAATGCTATTATAGCATGCTACAGATGTTACAATTTATATAAAATCTCAATAAATCAAAATGACTTCTTCAAACAGAAGTTATATAATACAAAAAATATTAATCAATATCATATTAGGTAAATTCTCTGATACTTATGAAAGTTTAGACCATAGTGAACAACGCGATGTCAAAACTTTGCAAAAATATACACAAAATCTGTCACATTTCTATTATAAAAGCATTTATATATTAAAATATTTTTCCATTTTGAATTTTGTTAAAAAATATACATGTCCTAGTTAAGGATGAAAAGTGCCTTTTTAATGTCAATAAATTAATGATATCGGCACTTGGATTTTTTTTCTTTATTTGCCGAATTTTTTGGATTTACATAAGTTTTCTTCGTGTTGGTACATTCTTAATGTAGAACGTATTTTTATTTTGCAGCTTAATCTAAATAATACTTGGCTCTAAGCTTAAACAAGGTTCAAGGTTCAGTTTGCTAATATACACAACATTCGTTGCCATCAGTTCACAGATTCATTCATCATCATATTACACAAGCATAAATTAAATAGATATTCGCTGTCCCAAATGATCACATGTGATTTTTGCAGTGCGAGTGCTTTTGTAATTTGAGCCACATGCATCCGGCTGTGATACAGCTGATGATGAGGGCGAATAGGATGAAAGCTGAACCCCACAAGAAGCCTGTGTAGGACAAGCATATTCCAATAGGTTCTGAAAATGAGATGTCTTCGGGAACTATCACTTTCAGGCCTTTTCCTACCCTTATGGGATCAGCGAGGGTTTCGTTTCCAGATGCCAAAGTGTCTCTTCTGCGCCTCCTTCCTGGCTCCAGCCTTTGGTCGGGCTCGGAGCACATGTCGCAGTTGGTCTTGCAGAGCTCCACGTTGCACTCCATGATGAGATCCATTGCGTCGGGGAATTTGAAAGCGCTGAAGAACGCATACGCGAGGATGGACGCGCCAGTGTTTCCTGTTTCTCTCGTTTTCTGGAAGGCTCCGAATATCTTGGGTTTCAGGATGCAGCCGTTGTCGTCGGTTAGTCTCACAACGTTCTCTGAGTTCGCGTCCCTGGCTACGCAATCCTTAACCTGAATGTCGAATGCTGGGTCTCCGGTGATGGAGATCACGAGGGTCATTGTCTCGCCTATCTTGACTAAGCCGTTGGCTGGCTGGGCGAATGGTCCTCTTCCTACCTGAATGTCCAAACTGGCCATTGCGGTGTCTCCGCTAAACGTGACAATCTCTTGATTGAGCATTCCGACGCTGAGGGCGACAGACAGTTGCTTGTTGATGTTTCCTTCCCACAGACAGCGCACGCTTCTGATGCTGTCCCACACTTCCTGGAAACCCACTTCGTTCTGCAGAACTAGAACATTCTCCAGATAAGATTGTCCTTGAGTTTCAAATCCGTTGATGAACTCTGTTCCGCAAGAGTTTAAGCTGAGAGTGAAGGTATATTTAACCTGGTTGGAGTTCTCTTGGACGTACCTGCAATTGGGATTCGAAAAGAATCCTTTCGAGTAGATGATTCCGTTGTACACCTTATTGAACTCCAGATTTATGGTCATCATGTCTTTGGCGCATTGGACGTCGATAGCGTGGATGTGAGGAGGATGCTTGTCATCTTCATTTTCGCTGCCGCCTGGTTGGTAATCTGGAGTAGGCTTTTTATCAGGGGTGGAAGGCTGGTAGGTTGGGTTAGGTGGAGGATTAGTGGGAATAGGCTTGTACGTAGATGGAGGATTAGTAGGAATAGGCCTGTAAGTAGTTTGTGGGGGGTTAGTAGGGTTCGGTCTGTATGTTGGCGGGGGGTTGGTAGGAATCGGCCTGTACGTTTGTGGAGGATTGGTAGGAATCGGCCTGTAAGTCGCTGGTGGTTCAGTCTGAATGGGTTTATAGGAAGGCTCTTCTGTTTCGTAAAACTCGTCCGGCGAGGATGTCGTAGTTTGGTAGTTAGGTTGGTTGGTCGGCTTGTACCCTGGGGTGCTGGGCTGGTACGGTGTGTTCGTTGATGGGTTTTCATTTGGCTTTGTGTACTCATAACCCGGGTTGGGGCTGATGAAAGGCGGCTGGGGAGAAGGCCCCGGGAGCGGATATCCTGAATTGCTGTAGTCCGGGTATTGCTGGCTCGATGGCGAGTTGGGCGCGGAGCTGGAGGGGCCTGACGGGGAGAACGGGGCCCCGGGAGGCGGATACGGCCCGTCGGTCGGCCCTTCGGTCGACGGTTCGTAGTTCGCTGTTGAAGGTCTGTACGGTTTCTGCGCTGGAGGTCTGAAGGGACGAGGTCTCTCGGCATTCTGACCCGCCGGAGGGAGGTAGCTCAAGTTTTGACGGACTGAAAAAAATAATAGTATTATAATCGATCTCTAAATAAATAAACTCATTCTATAAAAAATCAAAACAAGAGTGTTAAATGGATCGGACTGATCTATGGGTTGGATGTGTAAAGAGTTCTAAAAATATCATAAATTCTGGCGTTACTAAGCATGCGGGAAAACAAGAATGAGCTTACAACCTAAATCTTCGAATACCCTTTCTACACATGTCAAGCCAACGATTTTAATACTGAAGTGTGTTCTTACTGAAAAGTATATGTAACTTTGGCCCAAGACTACATTTTGTAGCGAGACTGTGTACCTACTAAATGCTGACAACAACGATGTCAGTCAACCCTCACCGCAGACTGTTTCGCACGCAATCCAGGGTCACTCATCCGTGACCGCGTTATCTCGCTAGAGAATTCTAAGACATTCCACCTCATAGTAAAATATACGTCAGAAGAATCTAGAACTTACTACTTCTCGTTACCTCTAGAATAAACCTTTCTCAGGAATTTAGCTATAAAAGGAGTCACGCGATGTGAGCTTAAGAAATTCAATTTATGACAACAACAGTGCGATATCCGTAACGTAAAATAGTGAGATCAGTGATTCGTGATATTACAACACGCGATAATAGTAGCCACAAACACATCGTGACTACCAGTGAAACCAGCGCATGTGAAGGAAAGAATAAACCGGGGCGGGAAGTTTTTACGTGCGCACGAATATTGAACGGACTTTACCAGAAGCGCTCTAAGCAATAAAAGTAGCGTTAATTAGTACGAATTAAGGATCAATTCAATAATAAGTGTGTGAAATGTTCGTAAGACATATTGCGACTGTAAAATTGCGAACTGTACTACAATTTAACTCGTGTCCAGGACTTTCTTTGGCAATAAATTAAACTAAATTAATTTCCAGTATTATTTGCCTCCCAAAGCCACGTCCCGTGACAATATAATGAGGCTTATAGCTTGAAATAAATACGAACTTGTAACCTCATGAGAGGTTCACAAATGTTCGACTGTGTATTTGAATTAAATACCTGCAGGTATAACAAGCCTCAACAAGTTAAAGTGAGCCATAAAAAGTTATTTTCCCAAAGTATTATTGCGTGATGGTGATAATAAAAAGTAGAAGGCTCACCTTCGGGCCATTTTGAATTAGCAACGGACTGGATAATTTGGCAGACATGACAACCTTTCAGGTGGCGAATTTCGGCCAGTTTTAGAAAATGGATTTTAACTAGATGCTACAACAAACTTTGAAGAAATCCTTCAGAGGTTAAGCCAATTGGAGAGGATAACCTAGCAGCAATCACTGAAGTCATTGCTGAACAGGAAATCTATCTAACAGGCCACAAGAGCTTAGGAAGGCTAAATTAAGATGAAAAGACAATGTCTCCAACAAAATGTCTTAAAAATCCAAGATTGGAGAGGAATACTTTGAGTGGAGATCCAGCCTTGGAGGCCTAAGCGTGGTGAGCATATATTAAACCTTAACCAAAAGAAAATAACAATTCCTTGCGGGATAGAATAAAAGGTGAAGATACAAGCTGGACACCTGAACCAAAAACGACGACCATTGGACGACAGGCTCAGTTCTCAGCTCTCGTTCTGGTAGACGACGTATGCGTCGCTCCCAACTAGAAATGAATCGCAAAAAGTAGCTGAATATGGAAGACAGAAGCTAGGCTATCACGAAGAGGGATCTTTAGACCTGGAGAATGAGATCAAGAGACCTTTGTGATGGAGCTTTTGCTTTTACACAAAGGCTTGGACTGTCTTGCTAAAGCTAGAGGAGCGACTATCAAGATGTATCTTCTTGGCAACTTCGGAAGAGAAGCAGCCGGTGGGTCTCTCCAGATTAGACTTATTTAAACAACAAAAAGGATCTATTGGAAAATATATTTGACCTTCACAGGTCGGTTAGAACCGAAGCTGCGAAACCGACTTATTCTGAAAATAACAATATTGCTAGCTTATTGATTGATAACCTATCGCACATGTCAATATTTTTATTATATAATTATTCCTTTTCCTTTTCCAAATTCCTTCATCCAAAGAGTTCAAATATTAATTATATTAAAACATTATATTGAAACAAACTGATTCTTCTATAACCTTTTAAAATTATATTGTTATGTGTTGTCTGTTAAAATCAAAAACTTATATTTTAGACAAAACTCCAGTTTGCAGTGAATGGTTTGCGTGAATATACAATTCTGTTTGACATCCAAGTCAAACAGAATTGCTTCGACATCAAATAAACAGGTCTTTTTATCTACTTAAATTTAAAATGATTTATATGCCATTATTGTACAACTGTTCGGTGTTTTAAAGTGATATTGCAGAAAAGTCTATGTATGTATAGGTCTTTTCATGCAAGCTCGCAATTGAGTTAGTATGGGTACGGAACGTAATACGCGCATTGTTTCGTTGTGTTATTAATAATTACGCAAACGTCCCGTCTATTTTTGAATATTGGTGTAAAAATCACCAAAATATTGTCACGAAAGTCTAAAACAATGGTAACGGTCCACTTGTATATAGAATCAACTGGACTATTCTCGAAGAAACCATAATCACTAGATGGAGAAACTGGTCGAACATTCTCGTTGCATCGCGAACTAACATTTATGCAAAAAGCGATAATAAGTCTGATTTTTTTATTGCGACATTTCGGCGATTCAGTGCGGCTAGCGAGTGGATCCAGTTACAATAAATTAAGAGGAGTTTAAAATTAATAGGCGTTTGGAAATAAGTGCGACCCCAGACGTGCGAATATCCTGGAAAGGCGAATGTAACGTGCTCCACAGACGAGAGATTAGATAAGTGCGAAACATTGTGAACTAAAGAATAGTGCTCAAATTAAATTCGTGTCCAGTGACTGTGTAATAAATAAAAATTTAATTAGTTTTCAAATTTTTAATTTGCATCTCAGTCACAATCCCGTGACTGAGATGCAATATTTTTATTTTCAGAATAGGTCGGAAAGACACGAGATGATAAGAGCGCTTTGGTGTAGAATAAGGGCACGATGAGAGATAGCAGTGAATAGACTCAGGCCCAAATACAGAGTCAATACTTAATGATTTAAAGGTTAAGGTACGCTTTAACCTATCACTTTAATTATGTGTATTAATAAGTAAATTCGAAAGTTTGAACTGTGCATTTTTTAAGCTTTTAAAATTTTGATCTAGGGGCCAGTAAAGTGCATTTTTGTGCATTGACAATTTAGTGCAAGAAGTGTAGAATTGTGGTGTTTTGTGTTGAGAAGTGAATATTATTACTATTGTGGATATTAGAAGAGGGTAAGTGTAGGATGACTAACCTTTTCTGTTATTTTTCTGGTACACTCCCTGCAGCCAGTGGAGAATGTTCTGCACCATCTCGTCGGCGTCTGCCTTCCGAACCTGGCGCGTCATGACTGTAGAAATATGGTCACATTAAAATTTAATGTAGATATATACATATTCGTAAAAAATAATAATTAATATCAAATATAAAATAAACTATCACAGCTGTACACGGAGATACATACCCTCTCCGATCAAGGAAGATATTAAAATATTTCGACCCCATCTATCGTCAAGTACCGTACCGCAGTCGTAATTAACTAATTAGTCATTTTTGTTGTTCCAGTACCCATTTCATACAGACTTTGAGTGATCGTTTTTTAATTGTATTCTTATTTAACACAATTTATCATAATCGTTTCATGTTTTACAAATTTGTAAAAAAAATCGTCAAATTTATTTAGACAAACGAATTCAATACCAAATGTCATGCCGTTTGATCGTCCGTCAGTCGCTTGTCGGTCGTCAAAATTAGGATGATCATTTCTGAATGGTTATTATACAGGGTTATTTTTAAAACATTAATAACCTCGCGAGACTGTATTCTTGCCTTGATTATGAGTCGAAAATGTTCAAGCTATTATGACCTATTATTATGGAGATATACGACATCAAAGTTTGCATTTTTTTTCAATATTTCTGACTTATTTTTTGTAAAACGTTGGACTATCATTACAGTAACTCATATCGATTACGAAAAATTCATTCGTTTCAATAGAAGTTAAATAAAATGATAAAAACCCTGAAAAAATTCCAATTGGAAAGTTTTCCAATTGGATTTCGAAGGTTTTTATTTTTTTATTTGACTTGTATTAAAGGGAATGAATTTTTCATATTCAATATAAGTTACTGTAATGATAGTCCAACGTTTTACAAAAAATAAGTCAGAAATATTGAAAAAAAAAATGCAAACTTTGATGTCGTATATCTCCTTAACTATTGATATTAGGTGATAGCTGGAACATTTTCGATTTATAATCAAGGCAGGAATATAGTCTTGCGAGGTTATTAATTTTTTACAAATAACCCTCTATACAGGTATAACAGAGCTAGTGCACAATACTTAACAGGTAGTCGCCTGTCTAAATTATGATTCGAAAATATTCAAGCAACAATGTTCTGATAGTAATAGCTTTGAAGATAAAGCCCGGTGGCCGAGCAGAGAGAATTTCGTACATTGACCCTACGCTACGTATCCTTGTCGCTCGCGCACGATTATGTTGCTGTCAATCTCTGATAGCGGCTGTCACCGTGCCTGTGCGAGCGTGACAGCAACATAATCGTGCGCGAGCGACAAGGATATGTAGCGTAGGGTCAATGTGCGAAATTCTCTATGCTCGGCCACCGGGCTTTTAGGCGCCACCAAAAAAATTTTTTTTCAACATTTCTGACTCAAATAATATTATTAAAACTTTACGACAAAATCTGGTCTTCGTCTAATTCTTTTTCATGTTAAATTTAAGTTAACTTAACGATAGTTAAACGTTTCACAGAAGATAAGTCAGGAATATTGAAAAAAATGGTAACTGTGATGTCCCCTATCTCTCTATTGATATTAGGACATTGATGCATATAACATTTTTGACTCATACTGTAAGCAGGAATCTACCCAAAATGTATTTTGGACTAGCTCTGTTAGGAGCGATTGTTCGACCAGTGGTAAATATAATGTTTAAGCAAAAACGGTTTGATTGGTGGAAAACTCAACAATCTATGCCTTTTGTTTAACTATTACCATTACTACTGTTTAAATAACCGGCTCTTAACGGATACGAAATCTTATTGTACACCATGGTCATCCAATACGTAAGTAAATTTACCTAAGTTCAGATTTATTTGCAGTCGTAAAAACGTTTCGTAAAGTATGTCCGTCAAAAACCCGTGCGAAGAATATTATAGTCCGTCCAACTTATCTGGAGAATAAAGGAGGGCGTCCCAATCGTTGTGGTACTGCCCATAGTCTAAAAATTATCTCATTTGTAGGGAATTTTATGCAAATTCGTTTTTTCTTAAACAAGTTATTAAGCAGTATACGACACGATAAAAAACAAAAAATGTAAACTAACGTACAAATAAATTTATCAAAATATACATTCGTAAAATACACAACGTCACAAAATGGCGTTTTTTCAAAATCAAAGAAAAATACAATTTTCAGGAAAAAAAAACAAACAATAATAATTATTTTAGGCCGGCGCCACATTACGCAGATCTTCCGCCGCGTTTTTTCCGTTGCGCCAAATCGGCAAAGCAAATAGATCGACCGATCATCCGCGTAGTGTGTTTAATAAGCGCATATTGTATGGAAAGAAATGTAGCGATGTTCCACGACAGAAGAGACGCGGCGCAAGATCCGCGCAGTGTGGCGCCGGTTTTATTCGGTGTCTCATACCTAATGATCATGACCACCATGTTTAACTCAGTAACACCTAAGGATATCAATCGGTTTAGGGCCGTTGTATCAACTTGGTTAATAGTAATCTTTCGTTCAAAGCATAGATATTTTGCATTTTCCACCGATCAAACAACTCGCTCTCGTAAAAATCTATGCTTTAAATGAACTATTGCTATAAAGTAAGTTGATGCAACCAGTCTTTAATGTGCATAAATAAAAAAGTTTATTTTTGAAAAAAAGATGTTTATACAAATGAACTCGTTAATGAATTATGTAATAAAAAGTATAAATAATAAAAATTCTATGTAAAAAATTATCGAATAAAATATATTCTAAAACTTTTCTCATCTTACGGCTTCTAATTCAATTTTTCCACTTATCCTTGTTCTTTTTTTTCCGGGTGTAGATATTTTAATGCCCATTTCCACGGCCACTTTACCTTCTTTAACTATTTTGTAAATTGCCGATTCAGAAATACCTGAAGAAATTGTATAATAGTAAAATAAAAAACTAAGTATGGGAAAATCATTATAACTGCATGGCAGCACTAACCTGAAGTGGCGGCAATAAGTCTATGAACAAAATCAAACGGTATAATTGGGGCTTTTAGACGTTGTTCCTCTTCAAAAAACGTGTGCATTTTCAAGATTATTTCCCGAACACCGCTTTCAATGGTTTTGGCATGGTGACAATCTAAAATTTTCTTAAAGAACTATCGAAACAGTCTTGAACCCCTCTGTAAACAAAGGTCTGTCAGCTGTAGATAATCCAAGATGGCGTCGTTAGTTCCAAATTTGGCCATTCTTCAGATAAGTTAGACGGACTATACTGTCCCAAGTCTGAAGCTTCTTGCGGATAGTCACAGATGTCGCTAACCTATGCGAAAATATATTTTCTCTATGGAATAAATACCTTCTTGCGAATAATCATGGATGGTCTCCGCCCACACCGCTGGCAGGACCGCCAACATCACGACCACTCCCAGTGCAGCAAACTTCATTTCTGTAACAAATAAAAAATGATATTTCAATGTTACGGAGTAGGTACCAACAAATTCCGCTTTTACAAAACGTAAAAAAATGATCATTCGCACCTGAAGAAAATATTAAACTGAAAAAAAATAGTTTTAAACATACTTCACTACTGATATCAAGGACTCAGTGAAATCTCATAACGTGTAAGCCAGCCGTACGATAGGTCGTAGGTCCTATTAACACCCATAAAAGACTTTCGTACCTACCATATAGATATACACAGAGACACCTTTAATATATTTTGATTAAAGATGTCCCCCTGGGGATAAAGGCGCGTAAGACACATGCCTGCGCAGTCGCTACTAAAGAGCGAACATCAAGTTACTGCGCTCTGTGCTCTGTGCATCACGCACTGCGCTCCCCGCACCACTTCATCTACAACACATAAACGTATTCACAATTTAACGTCGGTTTCTTCGAGAAAACATTTGAAGGCTTCCCTATAAAAGGGGTCTATATCCAAAAACAAAATCTTACGGGGGAGAGAAAACACGCTTTGTGAAATAAATAACCAAAATTTCGGTTTTATTTTCGGTAGCCAATTATTAATTTTTTAAATTTATTTAAATATTATTTTAATTTATGTCTTTGATTTTTGGTTTTTTAAAGATGCTGAAAAGTGGAGAGAAGATCATTTTATATATATAAATAACAACTAAATAGAATCACTTAACAGTAAACGGGGAATTTTGATAACTAAGCATAACTTAGAATTTCGTAAACTGAAGCACCTTTAATGATAAGTGCCCGGGAAAAAACGATCATTAATACAGGCCTTCACCATAAATATCTAATTACTCTGAAGGGGAAGGGGTAACTTAAAATTTTATAAATAAGTCGTTTATACGTGGTATATCCACTGATGATAACGGTCTTACAAGCCGAAACAGCTGTCGTACTTAAAATAGTTAACCCGCAGAACTAAATAATAATATTTATTAAAATTTAATTTATTTTAAATTTCGCTAAAAATCTAACCCATAAAAACCAAGTTTTTATTATACTCCCTTTCTCACTTACTAGTGGAAACTGGTTTGGTGCTTAACCTACGCGTTGAGCTTCGGTCGGGCGAAGCTACGAAAGGGAGTAATAATTTTTTTTTTAAAATCCAAAATTATACTATAATCAGGTTTAGTGTCTACCAGATGCGTCGCAGTCTCTTATTAAGTTGTATGCAAAAACCATTAAAAATTTCTAACAATCCAAAATTATACTATAATTATTATTTTTTTAACGAAAATTTGATAGACCTTCTTGATCGTCGCCACGAGTCTGCTTGCAAAGTTTCAGCTCGATTGGATTATGGAAAAACGGTTAAAAATCGATTCAAAGTTTTTTCGTCAGACAAGCAACCAGACGTTACGAGTTAAAAGAAAGGGAGTAAAAATAAATACGGAGTTCTACAAATTGAACACAAACACCATACCTAAATAAATAAAAATCCTATTGGACAGGCTCCTGCGCCATAAAACCTTTTTTGGTTCTACGCACGCGTCTGCGGGCCCTTAACCTTGCAATTTTGACCTTTCAAGGTGCGCAGGAACTACTTTTTTGACCTTCGTTCATTCATTGACCGGAACTTGGGACAATGTCTTCATCGGCCGACATCCCCGGCACAATGGCGGGATTTTGACCTGCCTTTTCATCGCTAATTGAATTTTCGTACCGCGTATCTAATGAGATTATTCAATGAGTCGCGAGATTTTATAATGCGTGTGTTTTGAATACATTTTTTCCTGGCTTAAGTGGAGAACCTTGATATAACAATGTGCTTAATTACTAGAACGTTACAGAAGACGTTTTTATTGTAGCTTTTTGAGGCGTCATCTAATAAGAAAACCACTAATTAGACATCGTTCACTAATGGAAAATACGGAGACAATGCTTTAGGGATACCTATACAGGCACAATGTCGTTTTTCTGTATAGTTATTTTTAATGTTAAAATGTTTTTTTTTTTCAAAAGAAACACCTGCGGTCAACGCGGTGCTTAAATACCCTAATTGCAGTATTGCAGTTAAAAAAAACTAACCCATAAAAACCAAGTTTTTACAATACTCCCTTTCACATTTTCGGGTTTCGTGTCTACCAGATGCGTCGGAGTATTTTCATACAACTTACTGAGTTGTATGAAAAAACCATTAAAAATTTGAAAAATCCAAAATTATACTATAATTATTTATTTTTTTTAACGAAAATATGATAGATCTTTTTGATCGTCGCCACGAGTCTGCTTGCAAAGTTTCAGCTCGATTGGATCACGGGAAAAGGGCTAAAAATCGATCCAAAGTTTTTTCGTCAGACAAGCAATCAGACGCCATGAGTGAAAGAGAAGGGGAAGAAAGAAAGGGAGTTAAAACTGCGAAATGTCTACTTGCTTTGTCAATATCAAATAGCATATGGAATAACGTAATGGTTAATCTAAACCACTGCTCAGACAGTTAATAAAATTACATATAACTGTCTAAATAAACTTTTCACCAAAGTAATGCGAATAATAGACGTGTCTATTATTGTGTTATTTTAAACAGATGAATCGTCAATATGTGTGGGGTAGTAGTGTGCGCAAACAGTATGCGCGTTAATTTTTCACACACACATACGCGGGCAGAACGACAGGACTTATGGCTGACGGCAGGATACCTGACGCCCAACTTTCCCAATACCTGGAGCAAAGATGCATACGCATGATGTAAAGAAAATAGCAAACAGTATATATAACTCAACCCGTTGTCTGCAGTGCCCTAGGTGCCCCAAAGCTTGGATTTATAGAATTGGAATATATTTTATTATATAATCGTAATGGAGAATGTTTGGTATTCATTATTTGACACTTGCTTTATATTCGCGAATCTAAATACTGTAGTCATATTATGTCACAACCTCCCCGCCCCCTTTTTTGTTCTACCCATCTACCTTAGCTTCTTTCAACAGATCGACTAGAGTTTGAATTATCACTGAATATCGACCACTATCTCCGGAGCATAATCACTATGGTATTTGCCGGCTATCGAGTTTCATCATCATCGTTCGTAGTTCAAGATAGAACTAGCAGGAAGACTAGTAGGCCCTGCGGGCGGCTATTGTGGCCACTGCGCGGCCAATTGTGTTTGCTGTGCTGCAAACACAATTGTTTATCTATGCCTACGTCAGCCGCATCGCGGCCAATTGGATCTGGCGATTTTCCACTTTTAATTACGGGTAGTTTAGATATAATTGAGACAAAGTATTCCTAACCGATTAACAAGTCAGAGCGGAGTTTTAAAATTAAAATTTTTAACATGCTTTGTCAATTGTCAAATTAACACTCTTTGCCATCATATTAAAAAACGTGGTCCATTCCAAATTCTGAACAATTTTTTTTCGTATTTATCAGGATATTCTTGCACTAAATTTAACGTTGTTCTGTGTGTCCTCAAATTATTAATGTTCTGGAAAATATAAATTATCACTTCCGAAACACAAAATTCTAACCTGAAAGACATGATATGACAGTTAAATATCATACATAAACCCGCGTCTTGATTCATTTCATTCACTATGATTATAACATTTTTCTAACTAAAAGTAGCTTTTTAAAGCGATAAATAGTTTAAAGAGAAAACGTAAATAGCTGTCATCGCTCCGAACGGCCGAACCGACAGTAGTGACAGCTGGGTTATGGCTGATTGACCATAGCCAAAAAAAGGTATAGCGAAATTTACAATTTTGAAACACAAATATGTACGAGTATATCAAAAATTAATAAACGTGTATAAATATTAAGTACATTATTTTTATAAGTGACCATTTTTATTTTACGTGTATAACATTTCTACACATTAAATATTATCTGCAATCCATACTTCTCGCTACTTTATACAATTTCGCCATTTGTTTATGTTTAACTGGCAACAGAAATTATCCGGTTTCCGCGACAGCAATTCTGACGTAATTAATATATAGATTGTCGTTGGCAGGTAAGTTGAGCTTCCTGTGCCCCCATTCTTCATCATAAACAGCCCATAACATCGTTCCCATTTACCTTCATCTCCCATCACTTATTCCCGTGGTTTTAACCCCTACCGAGCTTGATTCCGGCGATTCGCGTCGGGATCAGAGAATCTTGGCCGACGATAATAATGACTGGGAAGAAAACATTATGTGATATTTATCATATTTTTTGTTATTTGCTGATGGCCGGCGTTTATGCAAGCAGTTTTTTTTTCAGTAAACTCACTCCTTAAATGTTAATTTGCGAGGTTTTTTCAAAGTTCAAAGATACGTTTATCACGCGGTCAGACGTCGACTTCCTTGTACGTAATATTTATATTATATATTAAGTCCATATAAAACGCGAGTTATTTCTGTAATAGTGATGCAATTCAAATATTGGTTCAATAAATGCGGATTCTGGAATTCCCGTACTATCTGAAATGTACTTCTTTGTTATACGTCAATTCCTAAATAGTTTAGCCACTTAAGCTTTATTATCTCTAAGTGAGTTTAATTGTAATATTATATTTAACTACTCAAGTTTTGAAAGTATCAATACCCCATCGACAGTTGAAGTAGGTATTAAACATTACATAAATTAATTAATTACATGGAATTCACGGCTGAAAACGAAATTACACGGCTGGAGAGAGACCCGAATCTCGAACGCGCGGATGGCAGCGCGGCGACTATACGACATAGCCACCATCGCTTCTCCGTTGCCCATTAAAAATATACTATATATACTATACGCGGCTTAGTATTTATAATCTCACGTTATAGGGTTACTATCATCAAAACATCAATAACCTTACAGGAATATATTCCTGCCTTGATTATGAGTCGAAAATGTTCAAGCTATTGTGACCTAATATCAATAGTTATGGAGATATGCGACATCAAAGTTTGCATTTTTTTTTCAATATATTTTTTTAAAACTTATTGACTATATTTTTATTTTTATTTTTTGACTATCATTATAGTAACTTATATAGAATATGAAAAATTCATTCCTTTTAATACAAGTCAAATAAAATAATAAAAACCTTCGAATTCCAATTGGAAAACATTCCACTTGGAGATTTTTCAGTGTTTTTTATCATTTTATTTAACTTGCATTAAAACGAATGAATTTTTCGTAATCGTTATAGGTTACTATAATAATATTCCAACGTTTTACAAAAAATAAGTCTGAAATATTGAAAAAAGAATTGCAAATTTTGATGTCGCATATCTCCATAACTATTGATATTAGGTCATGATATCTTGAACATTTTCGACTCAAAATCACTGCAGGAATATACCTAGTCCTGCGAGATTATTAATGCTTTCCAAATAACCCTGTGTATTTAGTATGTGTAAGTTATTATCACGATGTTCGAGAAATTTCTGGCATAGTTGGGACTTTCTGGCATAGTTTCTGTTGTTTTTGGACTCTCTTGACAATATGTAGGTACGACTCATTCTTGTGATGCGAGGAAAATAATCAATTTGGAGATGGATCTTCAAATTGTTCAGACACGTGGTCAACAGAGAGATCGCTGACCTATTTGGATATTTTGCTGGGAAGGAAAAGTGGAAGTTCAAAGAAGAAGAAGGCGATCTGAATTGTGGGCTGTAGAGAAATGTGTAGAAGAAATGGCAAGGAGAAAAGTTACTATCCTTGCGTTGGCGGGATTGAGTTTTTTTTACAAGGTTGTTTTACTACGCAAGTTTTGTTATTTCCTGTTTATGACTCACTGTGCTGCCTTTGATCGTTTTAAAATTCGTAAATCAAATTCTACCGAAAAATCCCTGGGTGAAAAGACTCGGCTTATTTCATACGCGTATTCTAGACGGTGAGTCATAAACGGTAAATAACAAAATGCCGACTGAGATAAGTTGACATACAATTATGTAATATTAGTTTCAGAAGCAGAACGTGCTATCGCAAATTAAAATAACTTAAAATAATAAATCATCTTTGAGATCAAAATAAATAATCCTGTGTAACAATGTCCGCAACTAACACTACCACATGGCGCAAATAAAGATGAGGGATAAAAATATGAAAATAAAAATCGTAATTTTGTACGTAAAAAAGTAACCAATAAAAACCAAGTTTTTACAATACTCCCTTTCTTATTTTCGGGTTTCGTGTCTACCAACTTACAGAGTTGTATGAAAAAATCATTAAAAATTTGAAAAATCCAAAATTATAGTATGATTATTAATTTTTTTAACAAAAATTTCATAGATCTTCTTTATCGTCGCCACGAGGCTGCTTGCAAAGTTTCAGCTCGATTGGATCACGAGAAAAGGCTTAAAAATCGATCCAAAGTTTTTTCGTCAGACAAGCAAGCAATTTCGTGTCAATACACGTGTCGGGCTAATTACTTATATACAATGATTCCAATTTGAAAAAACCATTAAAATTTCTAAAAATCCAAAATTATACTATAATTATTCATTTTTTAAAAAACGAAAATTTGTTAGATCATTTTTATCGTCACCACGAGTCTGCCTGCAAAGTTTCAGCTCGATTTGATCACGGGAAAAGGGTTAACAATCGATCCAAAGTTTTTTCGTCAGACAAGCAAGCAATCAGACGCCACGAGTTAAAAGAAAGGGAGTAAAAATATCCGTCATTAACGCTACCAGATGGCCTCATTAATGATGAGGTGTAGAATATTAATGATATGTAATTCTCCACGTCACAATGTCAGTCACTAACGCTATCACATGGCGCAAATAATGATAAGGTATAAAAGAAGCGTTCTACATAGATTCTCAAAAGGCGGATGGCGGGAATGTTAACTCTGTCATTTTAAAACAGTCTACCTATAGTAGGGAATCTCTGCTTCTTGATGCTAACATTGCTAAGGCCCGGTTGTTTCAAGTTGGATTAAAGTAAGCGTTCTCTTAAAGCATAGATTTTTGCGTTCTCCACCAATCATACGATCCGTTTTCGTAAAAATCTATGCTTTTATCGACCGCTTACTTTGATCGAACTTGAAACAACCGGGCCTAAGCAATGTTCTTCGATCAATGTTCAAAATATCCGTGAGAAAGATGTGTCCGACACTATTAAAAAAATTAAATAATACTCATTCTCTTGATCCAGATTTCGTTCCAACATTTCTCTTAAAAGGTTGTGTGGAACTGATAAGAAAAACATTTTATTTTTGGAAAATCCTTCCATTAATACAGGGATCTTCGCGGAAACATGGAAGATGTCAAAAGTTACTCCTATATACAGGGTTATTTGGAAAACATTAATAACCTCGCAGGAATGTATTCCTTGCCTTGATTATGAGTCGAAAATGTTCAAGGTATCATGTCCTAATATCAATAGTTATGGAGATATGTGACATCAAAGTTTGTATTTTTTTTTTAAAAATATTTCTGACTTATTTTTTTGTAAAATGTTGGACTATCATTACAGTAACTAATATCAATTACGAAAAATTCATTCGCTTCAATACAAGTTAAATAAAATGATTAAAACCCTGAAAAAATTCCAATTGGAATTCGAAGGTTTTTATTTTTTTATTTGACTTGTATTAAAGGGAATGAATTTTTCATTATCATAATCGATATAAGTTTCTGTAATGATAGTCCATCGTTTTACAAAAAGTAAGTCGGAAATATTGAAAAAAAAATGCAAAGTTTGATGTCGCATATCTCCTTAACTATTGATATTAGGTCATAATAGCTGGAACATTTTCTACTCATAATCAAGGCAGGAGTATAGTCCTGCGAGGTTATTAATGTTTTCCAAATAACCCTGTATAAGAGTGGTTCTAAATCATCCGTAGAAAACTACAGACCCGTAGCTATTCTGTCTGCACCACACGAGAGGGGCGTATCCGTAAAATTAACATAAAGAACAATGCGCGTAGTACGCACTGCACCCACACTAACTCAATCGCAAGCTTATACGATAAGACCTATACCAGATCCCTATTGACGTCAAAACATAACCGATCCGGTCAAACAGCTCCACCAGTAATTAGACAACACTGGTTAAATCATGACCGGGATGAGTTAAGAGCGGTCGCGAAGCCGACCTTGAATCTTTGAAATCCGCGGAACCAAAATAATAGAAAGTAGCAGTTATATCATCACCCACATACAATTACTTCACCAGTGGCGTCAAAGTTCAAAACGGCGTACTTTCGAGTGGGTAAAAAAATGTTGCGAAACTTTTTTTATCAAGGCGCACCAACGCAACGTGTGAGACGATTAATATAACCCGGAAACGGTGAAATGCCTGATAATTTGACGTAAAAAAGTACTCATTTATTTAAGTAGGTACTTATTTTAATATAATCGGCACGTTCATGAAATTTAATTTCGATTATTCTCGAGTCAGACTGACATTTAGCTCCGATGATTTGTTTCTCCTTACAGGAACCATGATGCCGTCTTGCGTAATAACGCAATGTCCTTCTGTGAATCACGCTTACGTAAATTTGACTGGAAAACCATACATTATTTAGTAATTTTTTTTATTATTTAAATAATTTATCATTTGCATCGTAATTCTTTTCGAAAAAGAAAAACCCACTTATCCGCGAGAGCGGCTTGCCTGCACTTGGGTTTCTTTTGTTTACGAGTTAAATTTACTCATAAGTAACGCAAGTTAAAACATGCATAAAGACATGGATAATAAATACCTCATTTAATCAGTATAAATGTATTCATTCATTAGTGATTCCATTAATTTTTCTTTGGCTATAGTCAAGAATACAACCGAACTTGAATTTCGATGAAAGAAAAATTGTTCCTGGTGTAATAAAGGGTCCGGATTACATAAATGAAATCAAATTTTCCCGCTTGCTGGTTTAAAAGCAGTTATTTCAAGTTTAAAATGATACATTTTGACACTTCACGCCATATGTTTTTGCTGTTTTATTCATATAAATTGACAAATCACGTTTATCATTCATTATCAAACATGTAATCCATACGATCCTGCATTACGCCGCGCCCCGTGCAATATAATGTATGCTCCACATTACCTAAGAAAATATCATTGCGAATTTGAATCCGTTTTTAACAAAAAATTTACCTTTTCCCTACCGGATACGTCATCTAGACTTATTTACCCGTGCAGTATAATGTATGCCCCACATTACCTAAGAAAATATCATTGCGAATTTGAATCCGTTTTTAAAAAAAAAATTACCTTTTCCCTACCGGATACGTCTCTAGACTTATTTCATTTTTAACAGAAATTTGGCCTTTTCCCAACGGATACGTCATCTAGACTTATTTCCGTTTTTAACACAAAATTGGCCTTTTCCCTACCGGATACGTCGCCTACACTTATTTCCATTTTTAATACAAAATTGGTCTTTTCCCTACCTGATACAACATCTAGACTTAACATTAATTTTCTATGATTATATGGGCATCTATGGCGTGAAGTGTCAAAATGTATCATTTTTAAACTTGAAATAACTGCTTTTAAACCAGCAAGCGGGAAAATTTGACTTCATTTATGTAATCAGGACCCTTTATTACACCTGTAACAATTTTTCTTTCATCAAAATTCAAGTTCGGTTGTATTCTTGACTTATTCCTTTTTCTTTAATTCCTTTCTTAATATTGTTTTTTTATAAAATTACTTATCAAAATAAAAATGCAATGCTTCTGCAGGCAATCAAACGTGGCATTGACCAAGGTGCATTAAAAAGCTGTTTAGTAGTCACGATCTCAACCTCGTACTGCGAATGCGAATGGTCGGATGCTACGTTTTCTCGGTATTATTTTATGGAATGGAAGCATGGACCCTTACCGAAGAATTGATAAGGCGACCTGGAGGATTCAAGAGGTGGATCTAATGAATACTAAGTCCGACGCCTAATGTCAAAGTTGAATCTGCGAACTAAAATTTATAATATTAACAATATAATAATAATAATAAAATTAACAAATAATAATAAAAAAATAATAAATAATAATATAATTAACAATAAAATTAATAATTATAATAAAATTAACAAAAAATAATAATAAAATTAATAAATAATTATAAAATTAACAAAAATAATAATAAAATTAACAATATCTACACAACCGCACCCAAACTAATTCGTACATTATATCTTCCCTTCTACTCCCGTCCCACATTCCCCTCCACCCTCTGTTAAAGTAAATTATTATATTCAGTGGAAAATTTGTAATTGGCATAATTTTAAAAACCGTTATTTTATATTTGTTAAGATGTTGATTTCCTGTTAATTTTCCCCAAAATAAAATAAATAAATTTGACATCAGAACATTTTTCATGCTAATGTCTCGGAGCTACGTAGACATTTAATGTTCAATAATAATTTATAATTATTAATTTTTATCGAAATAATGACAAAATCTTTTATGATTTAATAATGTATAGTCTTCCGTTTAACGTAAATGTTGAAAGTTTCAGAGCTCTAGCTGGTCGGGAAGTGGGTGAAAAATTAATTAGAAGATTCCACCACAACAAACAAACAAAGAGTGTTAATAAAAGCATGTACAAAGACTCAATCTCAATTCAAGAGTTCAACAGCTTTTTGAATTTATATTCTTTTGGCGCATTAAGGGTTAAATTTCTATTGTAACGGAAGTTGCGCATCGTAGCGGAAATACGTGTAGCGGAAAGCAGCATGTATCGGAGACCAAATGCGAGACCACAAAATGCGCGCGCATCCATTTAACCGTCAAAAATTTATTCACTTGAAATTAGTGATCCAGCAATATAAATAACGCATTGTAGTTCATCTTGAATAGAGTACCAATCATAAAGATGCTCAATTCAAAAGCTGACGAATGATTGGTTATTGAATTTAAAATTAGAACTGTTTATTCAATTACGATTTAAGCGTGTATTAGGATTTCATGTTACTGTCGACGTTTTTGCAAAAACGATGTAATTGTCAGATATTCGTTTTCGAAACAAAAAACACATTCATTCAATTCGACATTCAATGCGACTGTCAAAGTTGTATAGTTACGATACTTTTGAATACAGAAAATCAATAAAATATTAATGTTTGTAGGTAAGCACTTGGAAATGATTTTTTTTTGAAAATGCACATGTTTTTTGATCCGTCGCATCATATGTCTGCGATGCTGCGGCGATGACCGATGATGATTGACGATTCACAGACATGCAACTCTTACTTTAGCTATTACTTTTATTTTATTTTATTCGTTCATCCAACAGGGAGACATAATTGCTTGGTAGGACAAAATACAGAAAAATTGTATAATGCCTCCCACAATTAAAGGATGACACAGATAGACATAATTATAGACAAGTCAATTTGACAGATCAAACAATTTTACAGTTTCATTTAAGTGGTTATTCCTAATTTAACTTTATCATAAACATAAAAGGGTTCGTAATGTATATAATTCACACGGTCAGGGAGGGGGACGAGTTTCTAGTATCTGCCTCACCATGTGACGATACTCTTCATATTTAGTATTAAAAATATATATTTAATTCAAAAGTCTATTATAATATGAGCATTACAAACCAATAGTTACATTGATACAACTTCAAAAACATATATTAATGATTTAAATACATTAAAGTGTTATCAATTATATATATCATCTATCTAGACAAAGTATCACTGTAATAAGGCTGGACATTCACTGCAAATGCATATTTCGGCGTTTTTTTTTTTTACGAAAATTGGGTATTTATTATTCATTTATATTAGAATATATATTCTAGATTACAATTTTTTTAGGGCGATAACTTAGATAGAACCTTTTTCTTATAAAAAAGTAATAAACTGAACATTATTTACAATAATTAAGAAAATATAAGCATTAATCGACAGGCCGCGGTCAAAACAATCGTTTTTAATATCCTTGGCGGCGTAAAGTTTTAATGAATATTTATATGTACCTACGCATAATATTTTTTTTATACGTATAAAGTAAACTTAAATATTCAGTATTAATAAACTTACATATATTATTTTAAATTTGCAAGAAATTTTACGTTTTTTGTTGATTTTAAAACGCTTTTTATTTATACAAAGAGAAGATTTTAAACAGTATATTCTACTTATTCCCGTATTCTGAGGCTTTACTCACTAAATAAAAGTTTTTTTTTTTTAAATAAAAACACCTTAATTATTATTTAAAATTTTAAAAACCAATGCATGAAATGTGCTAATAAATGACGTAATTATAAAACAGTATCATAATCGCGCCAAAGAAGTATAACTTCTACCGCGCGTACATGAGTATACGCTTCTCCAATTTTTTTTCTAAATCATGTCAAGTGACGCGTCTAATACATAATACGATTTACGATTGCAAAGACGCCACCTTACGCAAGCTGAGGTCGAAGAAAGTCAACGGATCCATTGTGGCGCGCTGATATTTGAAAGTAGCCGAATTTCAAAAGCCTTTCAAAAATCGAACTTCGGCAAGCGGACTTTTGACCCGGGGCCCGAACAAAAAACGTGACACTTTTCAGAATCGCGTTACGTAACCAAAATATTGTAATATATAATAATAATTAATGTTGTCTGGCAGAGACAATCTTTCAAAAAACGAATGACAGGTATTCATAGTCTGTGTAATGCCGATTTTTTAAGATCGTTTTTCTATGGCGGAAAACAAAATGCTTTCTATTGAACGTATTTCAAAACAAAACAGAAAAAATATAATCGTAACCGGGAACTTGTTATTATAAAAAAGCCACATAGCTATTTGAAAATGGAGTAACAGATGTGCCATTCGCAGAAGACTACATAATATACATGGTGTAACAAAGCTAATCCACAATACTCCACAAATATATTCCTGCCTAAATTATGAGTCTAAAATAACATTAATTTGTTAATTGTTTGTTGTTAATTTGTTAATAATATCCAAAGTCTTGGAAAATTACCGAGTGCTTTTCATAAAACGTTGGGTTAATTAATTTCCTTTAATATAAGTCAAATAAAATGACAGCTTGATACCTTTAGGCTGGAGGAGAGCAGTGATTATGCCTCTCTACAAAGGTAAAGAAAGGGTCGAGAATGGAATGCGGGAACTATAGGGCCATCAGTTTTATGAGCTCTGTTGGCAAATTTTATGGAAGAATTTTGATAGAAAGAGTAAGGTAGGGGACGAAAGAAAAGGTATGAGTTGAGCAAGGCGTTTTTGTGGATTGAAGAGGATGCATTCTCTCTACGAATGTTGACAGAATTTTTATTACCAAAAAACCAAAAATTTTCTGTGCATTTTCAGATCTGCAAAAGGCTTATGATAGTGTTATAAGAGGAAGGTAATGTTAGGTTACTCTCTGGTTACAAGGTGAACAGTAAACTTATATATGCAATTGCATACCTTTACGAGGGAAGTTCTGCATGTGTAAGAATCAATGGATTATTCACACCATTGTTCAATATTATAAAAGGTGTCAAACAGGGCTGCGTAATCTACGTGGCTGTTAAATTTGTATACGGATAATTGTGTGAAAGAACTGGAATGTATGGATGTAGGAGGACTTACAAAGTCTTGTTCGCTATTATATCACTTACAGTGACTTGTAATAGGTATCAATAAACAAATATTCTCGAAAAGGTCAAGATCGACCAGAAGGTAGAGCCTATAATGAAGATGATGATAGATGTGCAGAAAATGAATTTTGTTTTCAGCCATTTTAATATTCTTGCTTACAGATTAATTTTCCAATAAATCAAAGATTACTGAAGACTACATCATACTCACGTTCAACATAAGTACGATTTAACCGATATTGTTAAGATCTTTTTAACATGTATTTAAGATGTCTGTAAACATTTTTGATGTTGAATCTAAATATTTAATATATTAAAAATTACAGGATAAAAATTGATTCTTGTTTTAATAATTTAATAGCTCAAAATATGAGGGTGTAAGAGAACTTATTAATTAATATGTAACTAGCTTAATCTTTAATTTAGTATAGTGCCCGTCAAACCACTTGAGCTCGTTGAATAGAGCCTTAATGGATTTTATGCGGTAATTAATCAAAATACAATTAAATCAGCCTAATCAAACAATTTGATTCAGTGGTCATTGGTCCCAAGCGCGACGACGTCTCGGGTACTTGTTTAAAACCGGTTGGTTTGGACGTGTCTGACATGTTAATAATGTTAGTGACATTAGAATAAAATAAACATCTTGCATGTACTCGTATATTCGGGTAAATAGAACGTGCTGTAGATTGATTAATTGATTCAATTAATTATTTGAATAATTATAATAATTAAATTCGACACAAATTCACTTGGTTTAAACCATTATATTTTTGGTAACACCAACTAGTTTCTTTCTTCTATAACACTACTACGAACTAAATATTACAAAATATCTATCAAAAGATCTAAACCAAGAATAATCCGCAAAGTCGAAGCTTTTAGAATGTGGCAAATAGATGCATTCTGGATGTTTCCTGGGTGATTTATGAATGATCATTAAATTAGGTGAAGAATATTAACTTTCCTATCTCTATGTGAGTTTAATTATATATTTATATTTTACTGCTTAAGTTTCGAGAGAAACAGAATCTCTCATCGCCAGGAGAAGTATTAAATTGATTACTTTAAAATATAACTTTTTTACATTCGATTAGGTACAAATACAAATAATTGAGGTACTGACACAATGAGCTGAAGTTACTGGTGTAAGGCTGGTTGTGACGGGAATATTGAGAGAAGAGGAAAAGAGTCAATGAAAGTAATATTGTTAATAAGCGACACTACACATTCTTAATTTTATTACTACCCTTACTCGCGACGGGATAGAGCAGTTCAATATTACACGAATTAATATAATGATAATTGTCTATGATGTGGTTCGCAATTTCAGAAAAATTATAACTAGTTACAAACGACGATGTTCTTTTTTTTAGTCTAATGTTGAGATTTCCATAAGTTCGACCGACGTATTTAGTATTGCAGTAAATAAAATAATGTAAAATAAAAAGTATTGTAATGAAATGGCAAAAGAGATTACGTACAAAATCCCTCGCAATACGTCAATGACGACAAATATCGAAACCTCTAGAACTTTCTCCTACATTCTGGAACATACTACCGCGCTCTGGAATCAGCTACATTCGAGGAACACTTGGAAAAGCCTAGAAGCGACGAGGACCTTCTCCCAAACACTAGAAAAATCTAGGATGTTCGATAATCCAGTTTTTGGATATACAGGTGTCCAGTATCTCAAGCTGAAATCGGGTAATAGGCCAAATCATAATAGTTATCAGAAAAATATTAAAAAAAAAAAAAACAGTCAGCTAAAAACTGGGCAAAGTATTCATTTTGAATACTTGGTTTGGTCAAAAAATGACATTTTCTTCCAAGCTGGAGCAGTTGGCTTTGAATCTTGGACAAAACTTTACAGAAGCATTCATTATTCAGGATTATATAATAATAAAAAAATGAACCATAATAAAGATTTGTAGCAACAGGAGTGAAAAGACCATCACAGAGTGTAGCTTTTCGTAATTTTTTTAAATGCTTATAATTTTTAAAACACTTTTTCACACATTTTTTTTACTCCCTTTATATTAACTCGTGGCGTTTGCTCGCTTGCTTGCCAGCCTGTCGTCGAAAAAACTTTGGATAGGTTTGTAACCCTTTTTCCGTGATCCAATCGAGCTGAAACTTTGCAAGCAGACTCATGGCGACGATCAAGAAGATCTATCAAATTTTCGTTAAAAATAATTAATATATAATTATGATTTTTCAAATTTTTAATGTTTTTTTCATACAAGTTGTATGGATATTTCAACGCATATGGTAGACGCGAAACCCGAAAATAAGAAAGGGAGTATTGTAAGAACTTGGTTTTTATGGGTTACTTTTTAAAATATTTTTCTGATAACTTTTGTGACCCGATTTCGGCCTGACTTCGAGATACGGGGCACCGGTAAATAGCCGCTGATTGATTTATGAGCGTGCTCATTTGATTTCCGGGTGGAAGGGGTATCTTTCGAGCATGTTGTGTGAAAAGGCTTGCATATCGATAAGATCTTATCAGTTCGCAACAGATGAAACAAACATGGCGCGTTGGGGAGATGACAAAACATTACTTTTCGTGACTTATTATAAGTATCACGAATGTCTGTTGAAAACTCGGTCACAGCTATATAATATAACAAGAAATAATGTTTACGAAACTTTATGGTATAAAAAGACATGAATGATTAATTAAAATATTATCTACATTATATAAACTTAAATCAAAAATATGCAGATGGAAACTTGGGAACTGTTTTGATGTATTGTTTCACTTGAATTTTTCTGTTTCAGTTTGCAAAGTTTCCATTTTGAACAAGAGCGTCTCTGTTCTATGACAAGAGCATGCCAATAAACGCATGTGTGTTTGATTTTTGGCTTTAAAATAAGCATGCTAATAACGAGCAAGTGTGTACAGTTGTTAGATCATGCTAGTTTTGAGCATGCTAATGAGCACGTGTATCAGTACCTTAGTCTGACGGTCGCAGCTCCTATTCTATAAGAAGAAGGATAAGGTTTGACTCTGTAGCAGACAGCGGTGTTGCTCTCCTGCTGCAGTTCTCTGAAATTGCATCTGCTCACGCGAAGACGGCAACATTACAAAACCGAGACCAATTTAAAGTGTTTTAAAATGTGCATTTTATTGCTGGCCTCGTGCACCATTAGGATAATCCCCCTAACCTCAAAGATGGTAAAGGCATTGCGAAAATTGTAATGCCACCGAACCGCCGGCAGATGGTGACATTGACAAACTAAATTATGCGGTTTGCATTCGAAAAATCCAACAGTTCAACGTGCTTCGCAGAGATGGGCAAAATAGTTTATTAAAAGTGTTTAAATTTAAAATACAAACACATTGTTACTTTTCTACTAGCTGTCACCCGTCAAAAATGACGGAACATTGCTTCACGTCGTATATACCCTAGTACACATTTATACTATCTTTTTGGCGGTCCACGGAGAGGCGGCCGTTTCTGGTTTGGTGGCCCCGGTTAGCCGTGAATTCGAACGAAATTACGGAGGTTGCACGAAGTTACGGGGACAGACAGACAGACATACAACGAAATTACTATGTTTGATTTTATGCGAATACAAAATAACTAACTTTTAACAAAATTATTTTATTACGAAATTCAAATACGTATTTTCAAAGTAGCTTTATTCAAATATAATACCTTTAGTTAGTTTAGTTCATCTTTTATGTTCCGCCTATGTGGTCTCATCATCATTCCACCAAATGAAAATAGTCGTTCAACAGGAGCAGAACTTGGTAAACATGTATTATTCTCGATACAATTATTTTTTTTATATATAACATTTACATAAAAAACATAAATTTAATTCGTAAATGTTATAAATAAGTAAGAAATACATAAACAACAATATTAAACTATAATATATAAAATCATTCATATCAAAGGTGTAGGAGAATCCTGCTTCGGGAAACCCTCTCAGAGACATGGAATAGATGGATGGCAGGCTGGTTTTAGTTTGATAGGTTTGAAATTAATGAATTTAATCAGAAAATATTTATAAATTTATTGTTTTTTTTTTTATAAAAAAAAAATAATTTAAGATAATTGCGCGTTATGACTTGTGCACTAAGTCATAAAAATACAAATGTAAAGACGTAATTAAAACATAAAAAGTCCGTCATTTTAGACGGGTTATAACTAGTATCATCACATTACGTCAATAATTTAAAAACTTGTAAGAGATTTTTATTATTACGTAAAGCATTTGATTGAGTTTTATGAGCGGAAATTGTATTAAAAGCACTTATTGCTAGAAGGTCATGAATCCTTTTTTGTTTTTTCCACTTTCAAAGTGATCTATTAGCGTTTTAAGTGCATGATATACGTGTATTGTGGAGTGATTCTATTCTTAATATCACTGTACATTAACCTTTGCTATTAAATATTGAAAAAGGTTAACCGTATAGTCATTAAATTAGGTGAAAAACATAAGTTATGTTAAATTATAATGATCACACTCATAATGAGCTCTATACTCTGTTTAAGGAGCTAAACGTCACAAATTTTATAAAACTGGGAAGACCTCGGTGGTTGGGTGACAAGTGGCAATAAAGTGTTTAACAGAAGAGTGATTAATTGCGAAATAGTGTGAATTAAAAAATAGTTCTTAAATTTAATGCGTGCCCAGTAGGGTATGCCATCCCGAGTCGGGATTGCCCTTTCGGGATCCCTCGAGATTAGAATTTCTAATCCCGTGGGATCCCTAGGGATCGGGAACCCGAATACTTTGGTGTTTTTTTTTGTTTATAGAGCTGAATAGCAATTAACGACAACGCCTTGAATTTTTATATCAGCAATTTTAATAAAATATTCATTATTAATCATCGCATTAAAGTTTTTGTAGGCGTTTTACCAGGCATCAATCAGTCAATATAGTAAAGTTACTAGTAGTTTTTATTACTATGTTAGGCTGATAAAATAAAGCAAATATTATACAAAGCTATTTTTTTTATTTGAATCTGACATGAATATAAGTTATAAGTAATTACTAAAAGCTTTATACACAATTAAACATACAAAACATAAAAAAATTAAATCGTCCACTTAATCTATGGCTGATTTTGAAAATGGCTTCGTAGGAAGCTGAGAATTGTCGATTGTTTTATCTAGGCGGCATCTTATTTCAAATGCTAGATGCCCAGCAGCTGAAAATGTCCTTTCGGACTCAACGCTGGTGGGGTCCACTGAAAGTAAACAATACTGTGGGCGAATTCTAAATATAGGCCTCTATTTCCCCTACATTCGTACAGATTCATCTCTTTTTTTTATGAAAGTTTCCAATCTGTCGGAATCGGAAAGCATGCAAGGAGGATTAGATTTATACACTTTTAAAGCTTCTTTTAATCCCGATAATCTCGTCCGATTTTTCTGTTCGGGATTGATCTCGTAAAATGACTCGAGATCTCGCGGGATCTGGATTACATTCCCTAGTGCCCAGTGACTTTGCGGATTTATTAAAATAATTAAGAAATCAATTATTGATTTCTAGTATTTTCATTTGCTCACCGCAGTCACGACCCGTGATAATATTTTAATGCGATCTCTAATTGCCTTAAAGACGATGCTCTTACATAGCAATACTTATATACACATTATTTACAACATAATCACTTATGTATTTTTTGATATCAACATTAACGTAAGTGTAGGGTTGCGTAACGGTGTGAAGGGTTATTGTGTGTGTATGGGTGCCTAATCGCCTTCGGTAATAAAAATATATTACGACACTTTAAAGTATAAAAAGAAGATACGGAATGCCAAGTGCCCGATGATCAGGACCAGATCGGGAGGTGATAAATAAGAACACCCATTATTTATTGATAAATACTTGTATTGAAAATCTGTCTTAGAAATCTGTATAGGTCTTTTCATACAAGCTTGCAATTGAGTTAGTTGTGAGTACAGTGCGTATAAGTTTACGGATACGAGAGGGGCGTATCCGTAAATTAACACAACGAATCAATGCGCGTATTACGACTGTACCCACATTAACTCAATTGCAAGCTTATATGAAAATACCTATACTTAAGTAATAAAATATACAACAATTCTACTTAGACAAAACATTTCTTTAGAATACTATGCTTTCAATGCTTCCACGATGACGATGTGGAGAAGCATCACTAAAAACAAGTGCTTTTTCATTATTTTCTCGACATCCGACTACGTCAGCAGCAATACCGCGCGCGCTCTGAGACGTTGAGTATCTAAATGTACAATCGAATCATTGAACGTATTATATATATATATCTTTTCTTTCTATATATTGCCCGTGTGCCTTCAATATTCAACAGAACACTCTACAGATATCCACACCACTACATACATACCTAGACACATCGAACACCGAAGAGAGTGCAGATGCTAGAGGCAAGCATCCTTCATATGACTTACGCATTCTGATACACACCCAATACTTTACACTCTCACTGATCTGGAGTTCATCTATGAGTAACATTATTTTTTGTTAAAATAAACCTAAAACCTTGCCTCAAACATGAGCCACAGTCTTGAAGGGTTATTTGTTTTATTTATTTTTTAATAATGCACCTGGCGGTAACCCCTCGCCCTGTCATTTAGTTCAATTTTGCATTTGGTCGGGAGCTGTGACATCTTGATTACCAATATACACTGAATTATTATGTCCAAAACATCCTAAACAGTCCGGGATGGTGCAAGAACAATTGCCAATGAAGTATTAAAGTTTTGCGAAGCTAAAAAAGCGAATAATGGACCGATATTACCGTCTGACAGTTTGACAGATAGAATAGCCGTCATTACTGCATGGATTCTTTAGTGCTGCCCGACCAAATTTCTGTATTTAATACGACACCGGTCACCGGACATTCTGTACATTATGTATTGTGTTATAAATTTACACCCTGACAACTTCTGGTTACGCGACAGGGACGCTCTCCCTCGCACGCCAAGTTACGGTGGTACGTCTATAGCAGACGGCACATGTCGTCTATCACATGACTTTTGGGTCCGAATCCATCTCTGTGCGTCACAGCCGCTCTGACAAAAGATCGTAAATGCGCTTCTTATACCTACCTGCATAATACGTGCTTGCGTAATTTATTCAGCCGTGATCCCACGTAATACGACGCCCGCCGGTGTAAAGCAAATACTTTCACCGACATCTTGGAAGATCCGCTTCATCGGGCTACCGATCCAGACGGGGACACATGCACTCCGCCTCTTGGTCGTTAACATCGAAAAAACAGGGTCACTCCGAATCAAAACGGTGTTGCTAGTGACGCCGCATGACAATGTTTGGAATTAAATTATCATTAGCTCGAATCTACACGAAAATGAGTTTATCTTTAGAACCGCTGTATCGCATCGCTAGCGTGATTATATTATTGCGTTCACATTGACATGATGTTTTAATAGATGTACAAATAAGGCAATTGCTGAACAACACAACGTAAACATTAAACTCCCTTTCTTTAACTCGTAGCGTCTGTTTGCTTGTCTGACGAAAAAACTTTGGATCGATTTTTATCCCTTTTCCCGTGATCCAATCGAGCTGAAACTTCGCAAGCAGACTCGTGGCGACTATAAAAATGATCTATCAAATTTTCGTTAAAAAATTAATAATTATAGTATAATTTTGGGTTTTTAAAAATTTTAATGTTTTTTTTAAATTGGAATCATTAGAGAAAAGTTTGATTACTACCAACGGCGGCCTGATGACGTCACGGAATATTTAAAATTTGAATTACTCCGTCGGTATAATAGGTACTTCACTATGAATTTCGAAAATTTATGACAATTGGTTCACAGATGAGAGCGAAATTCGGTTTTTTGGGAAGAAATCAAATATTAATTTATTTCATATACATTTCTGCTTAGTTTTGGATAATTCTATATTACTCAAATCTGATTCAGACCATTTTAAATCATTTGACGCTGGAAATTCATAAGGTACGGTATTGCTGATAATTGAATCTATCAAAATATTGAATAAATTGAGATTTTAGAATTTAATCTTCAAAGCATGAAGTGTCAAAGCTCAAAACATCTGACATTTTAGAAATATATTAAATTCCTGTAAGTTTAGTGTTATGTTATATGTTTTAATTCGTCTTTAATTCTTAAGATTTACATTCGCCAAAAGGAATGTAATAGGAAATAAAACGAAAAGAAAATTCAAATGGAGATAAAGAGATATTTTTAGAGATTTTTGACATAGATATTTTTCTAGACATGTTTCATTTTCAGTCAATCAATTATTTAATTACATGATGGTTAACTTAATTTACAAAGAAAGGAAGTAAAATAAAAACTTGGTTTTAATGGGTTAGTTTTTTTTTACAATAAGTAACTTATATGTGGGGTGTAAAAGCAAAGACAGCAATATCCAAAAAAAATTAATGCTGCCATGAAGGATAGCTATTTTATAATGTATTGATTTCCAGATTTTATAAGAAACACTAGTTGTTACCCGACAAAAATGACGGAACAATAGTTCGTGTCTTTGCTTAGCCCTATTTTTTTTAAAAATAGAGATGCGAACACGTGTCACATCAATATTCTTACTATTTTCAAACTAAGCTAAACGCTTGTGCTATGAAAATAGGATTAACTTGCTAGTCTGGAGTGAGGTTCGATCCCGCGACCTTTGGATAACGAGGCAAGTGACCTAACCACAAGACTAACAGGCTACCCTTTATAGTATCTTTTTGGCGGGTCGCGGATATGCAACGATGGCGACATCGATGGCGTTCTGCGCTAGCATTAGCCTTTTAATTTGTTTTTTTTAGCCGTGAATTCGAACGAAATTACGGACGTTACACGAAGTTTGGCGGACGTTACACGAAGTTTGACGGACGGACGGACAGACGGACCGACAACGAAATTATTATGTTTGATGACGATAGCCTATACATTTATAGGAAACATGATTTTGAAAGGGGTAGATGTATAAATCTTGAATTCACCACATTTTAATCCTCGGTGACTGTATTCAAAATATTTCTTTACTTTTTTGGATATTGCTGCCTTTGCTTTTATACCCCACGTATTTAGAATATAACTAAGTATGCAGAATGTAACAGAACTAGTCCACAATACTGTACAATAGACTTCTAGCTAAATAATGAGTCGAAAATATTCAAGCAACAATGTCCGAATATCAGTAGTTATGGATATAAGTGACTTTCAAAATTGTTGTCATAAATAGCTGTATTGGCACAAAAAATGTAGGAATTTACTGTACCAAAAATGAAAACTAAATTCTTTCAACTGCGCGCCAGCTTCTAGTTAGCAATAGTTTGGAAAGAGGAAATGAAATTAATAAAAAATTAATTTATAGTGACTAATAAGTCATGGCAACTAGATTCTTGCCTCGACTATGAGTCGAAAAGGTTCAAGCAAACAACAGCTAAGGGGCCATCCATACATTACGTCACGCGAATTTCGTGATTTTTAGAGCATCCCTCCCCTCCCCCTTGTCACCTTTGTGTGACTCCCCCTTCCTCCGGTGTGACGTCACATATTTTGCAGTTAAAATTTTTGAAATTATCAAATTAAAACAGCAATTCCAAAATTATTTATATATTTCCAATTAAAATTTTGATAAAATCAACACTTAATAAATTAAGCAGTCTAGAAATATTTTAACGATACAAAATTTAATCATCTTGCGTCACGGACTTTAAACCCTTCCGTTTATATTATTTATGGCTAGCAAAGCAGTCACTTCTCGGTTTGGATAATGTGACGTCACACAATGTCACACTTTGTTGATGGCCCCTAAGTAATATTAAAAGTTATGGAGATATGCAATATCAAAGATCGCATTTTTTTCAATATTTATGACTTATTTTTTGAAAAACGTTGAACGATCATAGTGATATATATACATCGATTTTGAAAAATTCATTCGTTTCAATACAAGTGAAATAAAATGATAAGAACCTGTACAAAAAATCTATCTTCAAATTCAAATTCTGCAAGGTTCAAGTGTCTATAGTCGATTTAAGCTATAGTTCAACGCTTTGCAAAAAAATAAGTCTGAAATATTGAAAAACAAATGCAAACTTTGATATATATTTCCGTAACTATTGATATTAAGTCATGGTGCCTTCAACATTTTTGACCCATAATCAATGCAGGAATCCACCTGTAAATAATTGTGGACTGGCTCTGTTACACCCTGTATAAGATTTTATAATTTTAATTACTTCATATAATATATATATATATATAGGCATGCGAACACGGAATACGTGTCACATTAACTAAGATAAACGCTTGTGCTATGAAAATAGGACTAACTTGCTGATCTAGAGTGAGATTTTAACCCGCGACCTTTGAATCATGAGGCGAAAGTCCTAACCACAAGACCAACAAGCTACTCAATTATATATTATTTTATCATGAGCGATATGATACGACATATCTATATATATATATATATAAATATATATATATATATTAGGTCCTTACATATAGAAATTGGCGTTTAGTATGGGAGGAACATAAAGCCGATTTTTTTTTATTATAATATATTTATTTAATCAAAGTATGTACCATTGCTATCTATGCACTTTTGCCATCTCATAGGTAGTTCATCGATCCCTTTACTAAAAAAACCATTCGGACGGGAATCAATAAAATCTTTGAAGGCGGTTTGGACTGCCCCATCGGAGTTGAATTTTTTCCTTTGCAAGAAGTTATCCAAATTTCGAAAAAAATGGTAATCTGTTGGGGCAAGGTCCGGAGAGTACGGTGGATGTCTTAGACATTCCAATTGAAGCTCCTCTACTTTGGTAGCCGTCTGTTGTGCAGTGTGTGGTCTAGCGTTATCATGAAGCAACAGTGGCCTAGAGCGATTAACCAGCTTCGGTTGTTTAGCAGGCGAGCTTTTCCATCATGGTTCGCCAGTTGCTGGACAATAGACATCTGCCGTAATGTTGGACAAGCAGATTAGAAGTTTGTAGGGAACGAAACCGTAGTTACAGTCCACCAAACGCTCACAAGTAACTTTTTTGGAGTCAATTTTCGCTTGGGGCATGGTTTGGCTGGTTCGGCAGGGTTCAGCCATTGCGATGAGCGCTTCCGATTATCGTACAGGATCCACTTTTCATCACAGGTAATGATTCGATTTAAAATCCCTTCATTATTGTGCCGGTTGAGTAATGCAACGCAGCAGTCAACGCGCGTTTGTTGATTTGCTTCACTCAATTCGTGAGGTACCCACCTTTCAAGCTTTTTCACCTTACCAATTTGCTTCAAGTGGATTAAAACAGTTTTATCACTAACACCGCAGCCTGCAGCTAACTCGGACGTGGTTTGCGATGGATCCGCTTCCACAATAGCCTTCAATTCTTCATTATCAACTTTGGTCTCCGGCCGTCCACGGGGCTTGTTCTGCAGGTCGAAATTTCCAGAACGAAAACGTTGGAACCAAAAACGCACTGTGTTTTCTTTTGCGGCACCGTCGCCATACACATCATTAATCCTTCGAGCCGTTTCTGCAGCACTGGTGCCACGGTGGAACTCGTACTCGTAAATAACGCAATATTTCAAGTTTTTCATTTTGTAAACTGAGTGACGCAAAGAAAAAAACAATTGAGGAAAAAACAAATGAATTATAATTTTCAAAACACAAATACATGAGTAAATAGCTGTATAAATTTGGATTTGGAATTCCTAACCAAAGAGAAGATATTTGAGATCAAATTTGCCAGTACGGCAAAACGCCAATTTCATATGTAAGGACCTAATATATAGTATGTAATTTAATGGAAAGGATTTTACAAAAACGTGCGTTTTAAGTCTTCTTTTTAAACTGTTTCTGATGCACTGTTCCGTATTATGGAGGGAAGAGAGTTCCACGCCTTTGAGCCTGCCACTTCAAATGCTCGTTCACTAAACTTAGTCTTCTGGTTGTGGATGATCGGTTCTACAACCCTTCCTGCAGCTGAAGTACTGGCTGACCTCAGAGTTTGGCGTCTACTATTTAAGTCGTCTGGGATGCAGAGTTCTTGAAGATAGATAATTATTCATTAGTATTATTGCTTACTTGAATTTTTTCAGACACTTATTAACAAAAATTATCGCTTGAACATCGTATTTTTCCAATATTTGTTTAAAAAGAACACATTAATATCATTTTATATACGGCTGTCAGATTTCATTGTCTATAAACGATGATTTTTCCGTCTCATTGGTCAAACGAAATTGCGCGCGCTTCCCCAGCGTCTTATTTCTTGTTACGCATTTCCGTCCATTTCCACGAAATCACTGCCACAGATTGCAGGAAAGCGAGAGGAAAGATGTTGCACATCAAAAACTTATTATTGTTTCGTCGTGAGCGATATGTAACTGTCAAGTACCCTGGTGGTAATTAATCTAACTAAACTTTAACATTTGGCTGAAATCGAGCACCGTTATTAAGCCGTAAACAAACAGCGCCGAACACGACTTGACATTTGCACCGAGCGATCGCGAAGGCGAAATGTTCGAACGGGGAGAAAACCGTAATGCCCATTTTTATCGGCGGTGTTTTGAAACGAGATATGCTTCTTTTGTATTTGGCGATTGCGGCGTCTTCTCTTGTTTCCAATCCGCATAACACAACAATTTCTCGTTCACAAAGCGCCGCGGCGGTTATGCTATCCGGGTAATGACGTCGTTTGATTGTTTGCGCGCGTGTAACACATCGCCTTGCGCAAGCGCGGAAAATCAAATCGGGCGCATGCGCGGGACCCTTGACAGCTGAACCGGCGGGAAACGCGTACGCGATGGTCAAAAGATGGCGTCGTCAGTTCTGGGCTAATTTACATAATATTTATTGCATTCGATGAGAAAGTGAAAATGATTTTTTGACGAGAACATGTCGAACATCAATTTACGCGATCCTTGTTAAAAGTGTGGCAAATGAAATTGATATCTTAGAGGTTGTTGTAGCAGAATTTAATGATTTATTTAAACTGCATACAATAATGGTAATAACAATTATTTTTTGAGGTGAAACATTTTTCCTATCGCTTTCCTGCAATCCGTGGCAGTGATTTCGTGAAAATGGACTAAAATGCGTAACAGGAGATAAAACGCGCGTATGTACATACAAAAAGAAACCCGACTTTCCCTACCCGCCAAGTTTTCTCCGCAACCACCCACCGGTGGTTATGGACCCTTGTTGTCACTTCGAAAATATTCAAGTTTGGTGGAGGTGGCTGAGCGTGGGTGGAGTGGGGACGAAAATATGCTTTCTAGGACATTTTTTTGTTATGGGAAGGCTGCAAATGCTTCAGATTGTTTCAAAATAGGCGCGTCGACTATGTCGGTGAGTCTAGAACGTTCCGGAAAAACCTGCTCTAGAAAGTTCTGCAAGGAGAAGGTTCTAGAAAATTCCCTAAAATTCTACAAGGTTCTAAACTGAGTTGCGGAATGTGTCGGGGTGTCTAGAAGGTTCCTGTACATTCGATAAATTTCTAGAAAGTTCTGGAAGGCGAAGGTTCTAGAAAGTTCGGGAAAGTTCTATGACGATCCAAACAGTGTACTAAAAATCTACGCGTGCGAAGCCGCGCGCGCACAGCCAGTTAATATAATAAGGAACCAGATCTCGAGGAAAGTCACCAATACCGGAACCCACCCTGCAATGAACAAGAAATGGCGTGGACCGTAACAGATCGTGGAAGATCATGTACGCCGCCATCCGTAATCACCTGCAGCCCAATTATCACGACAGCTTTCCTCGAGAGCGAGACGAAGATGAAGAAGAATCTGTGTATTAAAAACCAGTATGCAACGCCAAGAAGCGACTTATTTGGACGCGTTGATCACGAACGTCGGTGACAGTGAACAGGAAATTCCAAGACGCATCTAACTACCACGAGTTGTTATGAACCCACTTATGTGAATATTGAAAGGTAAAGACATCAAACTCGCTCTTATATTTTTAATTTTCACGTATGCGACAGAGACTTGGACAGTCCGCAGTAGCCATGAGCTTGGCTGTAATTTGGTTGTATCCACCCTTCAGATTGGAGCACGCGACAATCACCAACACCCTGAGATTAATTGAAATACAGATTATATTAGTTAACTTGTAGGTCGACCACAGTCGAAAGACCATTCCCTAGCTTTGTACGGTAAAAAGAAAGCGGGGGAAAGTTGCCTGACAAGCCCGTATTACAAGCCTCAATATGGTATTCCAAATAAATACATATTGTTTAGTTTAAAAAAGGTTACTTACTTACTAGAAAAACTTATTTTGTGTTAATTTTTTGCATCGTAACAACACACAAATTATTTGCGCACATTCTTTTGAATGCGCTCTAGCTATAGCTAAGATAAATTATAGAATTCTCACAGAGACGAAAATATTCATATGAGAAACATGTATAGAAGTATTTTTAATAGGACGGCCTAAGTGTATAGGAATATAAATTGAGTGAACTAGTTTTCATTGGAAAAGGGTTAAAGGTAGAGAGTTGGATGGGTAAGGGGTTAGAAGAGTGAGGAATGAACAAATAGAAGTGAGTGTAATGTTGACAGAAGGGTAAACTACATGTGGATAGAAAGGAAGAACGAGCGAGGAGAGGACGGTAAAGAAAATAGACGAGGCGAGAGTTGAAGTCAACAGCAACAGAGGGCGTCGGTGAAAGATCTGGCATGATCGGATAAACCGAATATTAGAGGTTTGGTCTGTTCAAAGCTTCAACAACCGAAAAGCGTGCGTGAAAAGATTTGTGAACATAATGGAGTCAAAATGTAACGCGATGGAAGAGTAAGGCGTTATATCCTTTGCAGAGAAATGGCGTAGTGGTAGATTTCAGGAAATACCAAAGGTAGGTCGATTTAACCTACTCGATGTTTTCGAAATTTTAAAATCATGTTAAATATTAAATACGAACATATTTATAAAAACAGGGTATACCAGAGCTAAAAGAATAGATTCCTACCTATGTTATTATAAGTCTAAAATATTCAAAAATACCATAATCTAATATCAATAGTTAGGGAGATATGCAATATCAAAGTTTGCATTTGTTTTCAACATTTCTGACTTATTTTTTGCAAAAAGTTGAACTATCATTACAGTAACTTATATCGATTATGAAAAATTCATTTGCTTCAATAAAACTTAAATAATATGATGAAAACCTCGTTAAAAAAACTTTGTTCAATTATTGCAACCTTTTTATCATTTATTCGACTTAAACTAATTTTTATTAAAGCGAATTAATTTTTCATAATCAACCTAAGTAACTGTAATGATATTTTTGCAAAAAATAATTCAGAGATATTTAAAAAAAGTTGATATTGCATATCTCCATAACGATTAATTTAGGTCGTGGTTGATTGAACATTTTAGACTCATAACATAGGCAGGAATCTACCGGCGAAATTTCTGCTGCCAGCTCTGGTACACCCTGTATATAGAATTTTTCTAGGCGTCAACCAAAAGGAATGAAGGATTTATAACCCAAAAGTGTATCTACAATTGAGGCCACAAGTCTAAGTCATTGAAAGCGTGACACAAGGCGAGAATTATACGTTGTGGTTTTGTTTCACTCCAAAGCCATTTATTACATATTCATTCGCAGAAATGCCATATGGCAGAATCGAAGAACTGCACACAAACAATTTCGCCTCTCATCTCTCCGATTCGCGACGCCATTGCGTTTAGTAAAAGTCGGAAACGGCGACGTAATGCAATAACGCGACGCGCCTAATTAATGATTCGCATCATCCGAGAACAATCGCGCACAAGACCGGGCGGCGCGCAGAGGTCTCCTCGCCGTCTTCCCAGACCTGCATCGTTGCGCAACTCTCCGTTTCCCTGGCCACATTTGTGATGCAACGGAGATGTACCTGAAGCTGTAATTCGGCCTGTTTCATCTCAATCTGGACCGCTGCGTTTCGATAATCGTTGCTACACCTTGTGAGCCGACGTGTACATTGACCGATTAAAATGATATTAATATTGCCATGAAAATCTGCTCAAAACTATACTAGAGGGAAAGGTTGCCAGAGGTCGCCCTCGCCGTGAATATCTTTAGCAAGTGTGCCAAGAGTATATAAGCAGCAGTGTACCATTTTTGGCTAATGAAGAAGAATTGAAAAAATTAACAATACTTCAAAATAAAGCATTAAGAATTATACTAAAAAAAATCGATACACAAGAATCAAATTGATGTTAGAAAGTCTACTAATAATGACACTTAGACAAATAATTAAATTTAATGTACTTCTATTTATATATAAAATTGTTAATGGACACAACAATACATTTGAATTAGTAAGAAAAATAAGAGAAAACCAACATGAACATGACCATTGTACAAGAAAAAAAGATGAAATAAGATTGCCATTCAGAAACAAAAAAAAGATCGCAAACTTCTGTGATGTACAGTGGGATGAAGTTGTATGTGAATCTGCCAGAGGATATTAGAGACAAAAAAAGTATGAAAATTTTTAAGAAAAACTGAGAAAGTTTGTGATACGTACTTTTGATTAGAAATTTGCTATATTTATTTTTACAATGTATATATTAGGAAATATAAATGTTATTACATTACCTATATTAAGAATTTAAGAAAAAAAGATACGAATTGTACCTCCTAAATATAGCTGAAGAGGATCGCCGGAGACCGAGCGGAATGGAGAAGGAGACGTGCTTTGCTGCGAACCAATACCACGGATTGAAACCCAAGAAGAAGAATTTTAGATATCCTAGAACGTGATGGGCAGTGAGTGGACACCAAGACCGTTTTATGAGCGAAAGCTTCCATATCGGTCCCACTCATGCGTCGCCGGGTTGACAATTTTTTACTCTAAAGGCCATCTCCTTGTAAAGGGCGACGCGACCCGGAGAGCCCCGCAATATTCCATTCATTGTACCTCCTCCAAATAACACACGTTATTAGAAATTATCAAAGAAAAGGAAAAGCATAAAATAAAGGTAAAATAACAAATCAATAAGATAACATATAGCAAACATAGAAATAGAAAGTTCATTTAAAAAATAACAATAGATCATGGTAAGAGAGTACCTACACATTAGAGATGGGAATTTTAATTCAGTTAACTGAACTGTCTATAACGACAGTTCACTTAGTTGTTCATGACCCACCAGATTGTTCGTCTCATGAACTTTATCTACTTCAATTTCTGTAAGTGAACTGTTCACTTACCCACCAGAAAATTTTTCAGGTATCCAATTTTTTTTAAATCCATGGGGGGAGGGGTGCTTTCAATTTCCAAAACAAGTAGTGAACTGTATCGTTCGTTCTTTCAGTAAAGTGAACTGTTCTGAAAGGACAGTTCGTTCATGAACGACCCATCTCTAGTACATATAGAATTTGGGTGGGAAGGAGGACAGTGAGGGGACGTCAGGGTAAAGGACGCACTCCCTAATAGGGAAGGACAAAACAAGGATCGCACTAAAAGACGGAGTTCAAGACGGGATGGGAAAGGAAAACTGTTGGACGTACTGTAAAACGAGGTAACTTTGACACTTTTTGACACTTTGACACAGTGCGCCAAAATATAGTTTAAAGATGTGCGGAGACTTCTTCCGATGAAGATGTTCCTCTAAGGGCCGGTTGTTTCAAGTTGGATTAAATTAAGCGTTCTTTTAAAGCATAGATTTTGACGTTCTCCACCAATCAGACGATCCGTTTTCGTAAAAATCTATGCTTTAATTGAACACTTACTTTAATCCAACTTGAAACAACCGGGCCTAAGGGATTTTTTTCGCAATAAGGGAATAACGGGCAAGAAGAAGGACAAGAAGAAAGACAAGAAGATGGACAACAACCTCTGTTACATTTGTAAGTGTGACTTCTGGTTCTACCACCATGCTGCCGACTGGATTTGCTGCATCACTTGCAAAAATTGGATTTGTGGCATGTGTAACAAAGGCTCAACCAATCCTGCCTAAGAATCTATGGTGTGCGTTGATACAGATTAATAATTATTTTTAGCTTTTTCTATTGTTGTTCAAATTTGTTAAGTTTATTGCTAAAGTTGATTTTAATAATCTTAAAGTTAATTATAATTCAAAGATAATTTCAAGACTGATTACGTGCCTATAATTGTATCCTAAGTGTTTGGTATTATTATGTTAAATATTTATAAAAATACGATTGTCAAAACTCGTTGTTTAATTTCCAATATAATGCATTAAATATTAATTTTTCTTACCAAAATGATATCACAGTAACACACTTAGATCTATGACTTAAGTTGCATGTCAATGCCTTGTCAAAGAAACCCCACACTCGGGTAACTTTGACATGATTAAAAACATATACATAAAATTTTGACGGGCTAGTGGGACTTGATGTTATTATGAATTTGATAGCCAAAGAACACATTGTTCTGTTGGAGCAAAAAAATAATTAATTTTAGATGCTAAATAATAGTAACCACCAAAAAACTACCGAAACATGTGAAAAGTAGCCCAGTTCAACCATTTTCCTGACTTTCCCATTAGCAGTAAAAGAAGATGCCATGGAATTTATGTAATGTATCACCAGAATTGTTTAAAAAAGAAATAGGATAAGGGGCAGAAGAAGAAGAAAAAATATAAACTAAACTAAATATATATAAATTTTACTCAAATAAGCATCACATATTTTTTTAGCTTCTTCTTAAAAGTTGTTGCATTTTCTTCATCCCTTATAACCCCCGATAGTTTAATATACGATTTGCATGTGCGTGATTGAATCGTGTTTTCTTTCTAAAAGGTAATCTTATTTCATATTTCCTTCTTGTGCATTAGGTAATCATGTTTATGTTGGGTTACTTTTTGTCCGAATATCATTATACGTAACTTTCTAGCATCACTTTGATTCTTGTGTATCGATTTCGTTTCTTAGCGTTTTATTGGAATATTGAATATATTTTTGGAATATAGTGAATGATGTTAGATATCTTAATAAAGAAAAGACAATATCACTGGAAGACGGCTCACACTGCGGTCAGCTAAATTGGAGGCACTCTGTAGGCTGGTAGTACCTGGAGCCACCAAGTTTGCAGAACGTGCTTTCAGCTTTGCAGGCCCAGCTATGTGGAATCTGCCTCTAGTGTTGCGATCTATAGAGAACCAGGAACTCTTCAAGAAGAGCCTAAAAACTCATTTTTTCGGGATGTCGCACCTGTAAAGCGCCTTGAATCTTGAAGCGTCTCTTACGCAAAAACGGCGCTATATAAATTAACGTAAACATAACATAACGTCTATACATGCAAGTAAATCGCGTCCACAAAACTAAAAAACTAATTTCAGTGTTCGAGCTTTCGCGGTGGCTGGACCAAAGTTACGGAACAAACTACCTAATAAACTGAGACAAACAGACAGCTTACCACAGTTCAAAAAACAACTTAAGACGCATTTATTTAGACAATCCTATAAAACCTATAGAATCTGACCACAACAACGCTAGCTAATGTTTTCCACTCCTATTGTGCACTCCGCGAAAACACCTAATTCTTTCAGGCACTCCATTATTTTATAGTACTCAATTTTAATTCCATTTCTTGTATGCCACCTAGTGAATAAGTAATATTAAATAAGTTTTGTCTTTTCTGGCAGTAAGTTGTTTTGTAAGATAATAATTTTTCTGTGTAAAGCGCCCTTGTAGGGTGTTGTATAAGTTATCCAATTATTATTATTATTAAACGGTCACCCTTTACCGGGCGAGTAGGTAGGTACCTAGAAATTAAACTATCAATAAATTTTCTTTACATTTGTAAATGGCATTTCGAAATGGAGCCATGGACTATTCCATTACGACAGCCAGAGACACGGGTCAGAATAATTCACACGAAATTATCTGTAACATTTAATGTATTGTATGATACATCTGTTTTGCAAATATCTATTACGGCGAACACCGAAACATGGCGTGCAACATCCTCGGGAGACTTTGTGAAATCTTATTGTTTCTAGACTTTGAGACCGGCGGAGGAATAAAGGCATTTAAATATGTTCATTATCTCCGTGCTCTCCATTTCGCAAGCCATCTCTTCTTTTGACAACACAAGATGGACGCCGCGTTGGGTAACTATTTCCGCGTATTATTTTTCAATGCGCCACGTTTTTGCGTCGTGAAATGTGGCGGCCATTGGCGTTTTTGAATATTCAATAATATGCGGTGTCAAAGAAATGGACGACGTTTGGAAATTTTCGGATTAACATTCAAAAGATTTGTACGGCTTCGTTGCGAGTGGTAATAGGGATACAGTCAAACTTTGATTTGCGAGCATAATTCGTAATTCAAAGCATTCGTACGTCATAGCGAATTTTTGTTTTACCACTGTCTTTTACAATGACGTTAACCTATAACTTAATTTTTACAGTGTATGATCGGATAAACAACAAGGAAGGATGGAGGGGTAAGGAAGAGGCCTGTATCCAGCAGTGGAGAGATGAAGGCTGATGAAGAAGAAGAAGATGATTGATGAACTGTGTGATGTAAAAGTAGAACTAGTGGTAGTGGTCCTGCTTCTAGATATTCGGGATGTTTAATTTGCTCATCTGTCATGATATACGGGTAGCGACAGGGATCTATTGTCTCCACGCTTCATTTGAGAAAAAATTATTACTCCCTTTCTTTTAACTCGTAGCGTTTGCTTGCTTCCTTGTCTGACGAAAAAACTTTGGATCGATTATTAACCCCTTTCCCGTGATCAAATCGAGCTGAAACTTTGCAGGCAGACTCATGGTGACGATTAAAATGATCTAACAAATTTTCGTTTTTTAAAAAATTAATAATTATAGTATAATTTTGGATTTTTAGAAATTTTAATGGTTTTTTCAAATTGGAATTATTGTATATAAGTAATTAGCCTGACACGTGTATTAACACGAAACCTGATTCAAAGCGAAAGGGAGTATTATAAAAACTTGGTTTTTATGGGTTAGTTTTTTTTTACAACCCATTTTTTTCATCAGAATCAATAAAATATAAATTTACGTACATTATTTTGTCGAGTGGTTTTTTTTAAACCAAATTAACATAACAGAATAAATAAAATGCAGAAAAAAATTAATAAATTCGATACTGGAACATTTTTTCACTCCTTTACTTTGCGCGTTTCTGTTGTCGCTTTCACGAAATTACTCCCATAAACCGAGCGTTAAGATGTTACACATTAAAAATCAATTTTTTTTATCGCTTATCTCGGCAACTACTGATATTAGGACTTTGTTGCTTAAACATAGCAGCAGACAGCAGACAGTCACCTATCTCCCTCTTTGTAAGACCAACTCTAAACAAAACTCATTCATTCATCCACAAATTCTAAAAAGGGGCTCAGATGGTTTGGGCATGTTGAGCGAATGAATGAGGAAAGCATGGTAAAAAAGACAAGTATATGATGCAAGTGTTAACGGTACCAGAAAGAGAGGGCGAGATTAACCAGATACCGGATGATGGTTAATAGGAGTCGCAACAATCGTCAAGCTTGCATTCAAAGATGTATGAATGTAGATGAGGCGACAGCTGTATGCAAGGACAGAAAAGCGTGGCGCTTCATCCTCTCTGCCTATTCCCGCGGGGAAACGATGTGATTGTAACTAAGTAAGTAAAATATCGGTTCCATAGAAGGTACTTACCACGGACCACCAAATGATATAGACGTGAACTGACGTAAATTTTTTGGTACACAGTCCGGTTTCACGGCTGGTTCCAATACGTTCCAATAATGAAAAGGTCTAAATGAATACTCTTGAAAAGTACAATGTCATAGTAAATAAATACCTATACGTTTTTACTTGAATAGGCTCGATATGGAAAATTTAAAAAAAAAATTAAAAAAACAACGTCCATTGTAAAAAATTCCGTTTTTGATTTAATTATGCAAGAATGAATACTGGTGAATAAATTTGTCTTACATATATACGAGGGGGACATACTTTCGCCAAATGAAGGAGTTTATTCGTCTCTAAATAGTTTTATACTTTATGGTACTCATCCTATAAATTTTACGATAAATGGGCAATGCGTTTACTAAAAAAAAAAATCATTGCAATTGTTAACAAAGTCAGAGCGAGAGTTACGTCTTTGATGTCTGGCTAATATTCGCGAGAACTGGATTTCTATGAGCAATTTGTCACTATATATAAAGATATCAACGTTGAACCACAGATAAAAGTTCATTGTCTCGTATTTATTATTGTAATCTTCAAATCTTGGCATTTTACATTTATAGAATCCATGACCCGCTGAAATATTAAGTTATTATCTATTATCTGGATTTAGTTTAGTTGTTTCGAAATGTTTTTTTTAAAAATAGATACAAGGTAAAGATATGATTTCATTGCAAGGACAGAAACGTAATAAATTGTGGTTTTAATTAAAAATTAACCATGTTGGAAAACTAATTTGCAGACGTTAAAAATAGTACAAGAATTACTGTTAATTAATTACTACAGAATTACTGTTCAATTCGATTTAGACAGTATATACTGGGTTATTTGGATAACATTAATAACCTCGCAGGATTATATTTCTGCCTTGATTATGAGTCGAAAATGTTGAAGCAGCCATGAACTAACATCAGTAGTTGTGGAGTTATGCAATACCAATGTTTGCATTTTTTTTCAATATTTCTGACTTATTTTTTACAAAACGTTGAACTATCATTACAGTCACTTATATCGATTACGAAAAATTCATTGCATAATTCATTGTACGAATTGTATAATTGGTATTAAATCAGATTTACATGCACCCCACCCGATTATTCCATATTGCAAAACTGACAAACTAACTGCACACGGGTATAATAAACTGTTAATGATTGATTTTTCAAAATATTTCTAAGTTTGATGAACCTAACAGAACAGAGTTTCCTCATTCGCTCATCAGTGATGTTAATTTGTTATATGTACTTGTTGCACTCAATGATAATTCCCAAATATTTGATAGTAGATTTGCGCAAAAGTTGAATGCAATTTGAGTAACAATAGTTATTTTCTAGAAAATATATTTCTAGCATCAATTCATTTGGTACTTCGCCGACTAAAGATTTAAGTGTCTGGACTCACTCATTCACAGAGGCATAGGATGTTCAGTGTTCAGTGGATGTTGACCAAAGAATAGGTGTGCGATGGATGAAAGTAACAGGAATCCTATGAAACCTAGAAAAATGCCTACAAAACTTATTTAATAATTGTTAGACCCGCGATTATGTATTTGGGGGTTTTTGGTTGAGGATGATGTGCGTGAGGGATTTGGAGAAACTGCTTTTAACGGTCACCACCCGTCATGTGACGGGATTCTCCAAAGTCGTAGATTGCTTGATGATTTTACTATCACGATAAAACAGTTACAAGTTATACATAAATACGATTACAAAGACAATGATAGATACTCGAAGAGCGAGGGCCTCCGGTCTTACGCCGGGGGTCGATAGAAGACTGACATGCCCGTATAGGGCGGTTGCTGCTTTTTATATGATTTACGAACAAAGAAGTTTCTTGAAATGTAGCTGTGTGTGTGGATAAATCATCGGAATCGCTGACGGTGCAACGACCTGTAGACAGCTCGTGTACCCTGCTCGTGCCTCGATCTGCTTATGCGGCATTCTTGCCACGTATGTGCGTGTGTGGCCTAGATTGGTGGTTTATGAATTGTGGTATGAAATGCCACACGTATGGATAACATGAAACAGCAGAGATGCTTAGATTAGATGGTCGGCAGGAGTATCGTACCAAAGAATAGGATTAAAAGTTCACGCATTATAGCCTGATTTCTAGCCTATTTTCACAGATATTACAAACAGTAAGCTGGAAGAACGACAGCTGAGGTGGTACGGGCACATAAGATGGAGACCATAAGACACACGATGAAGGCATCTGTAGAGGTTCATCGACAGTCATCCAGAAGAAGCCCAATGAACTCAATGCTCCAAAATCTTGTAGAGAAACGGTCTGGATGATAGCGACACCCTGTGGTGGACACCGACACCGACGAAGAATGAGAAGCCTGAGAAGAGCTGACCCCAACAGCCTAAATAGGCAATGAGTTGGGGCAGTGCCAGGATGAAGAAGACCGACTAAACTAAATAAAGGTGACAGCACGGTGGCCACAACACAGATGTTCATAAGACAGCAATCGGCGAAAGTCGAAGCAAAAACGAATATACGCTAAATATTAATTATACTTGAAACATTTTCACTACTTTCCACAAAACATTTACATATTTTAACGATGCACCGCCTTCTCACGATCATTGCTAAAAATAAAAATTATAAGAACGTGATTATTATTCCAATACTCAAAAATATACCAAAGACGTACAAGTATATTTACGATCGTATAATGTTATACCATTCGAATATTTCGAAACGAACCATTATCTCTTGAATGTCAATATTTATATTGTTACGATGGCCACATCGATTCCAATGCTATTACATTTAAGTACGTCATAATTTATGGAAAGTTCAATGTTGTATTCGAGTATATACTGACTATGCATTCACTATGTTTTCCATAGGTCCCAAATGCACAAACACGTTATGTCCCAGTATTTATTATTTACATATTACACGTCTATTACATTCCCTTTTTTATGCTTAGTGACCACGCCCCTCCACCCATTCGACTCTCAATCTTTCCTCCCCATTGCTCACGTTGTCCCTTTGTCTTAAGTTTAGTATTAGTAGTAACAAGTAGTGAAAGCAAACAGTATTATCATTTTTTAATATAATTTACTACGGCCATTCATAAAGTTACACAGGAAAATTTAGAAAAATTTAAAGCACACATATTAGGTACCCACAATTCCGATTAATATTGATATTAGGACATTGCTGTTTGGAAGTACATAATGGCGTTCTAGTGCCAACTCTGATGTATGGAAGTGAAGCCTGGAATTGGCAAAAAAGGAATGAAAGTAGACTGAATGCGTTCGCTAAGGCGAGGTGGAAAATCGTTAGTCGATAGAGAAGTAATGAACATATCAAACGTGAATGTGATGCTGGTTTTAGTGTGGTAGACAGAATAAAGTAAGGAGTGCTGAGATATCTTTATTTAACTTTGAATAGATGTGTGGGCGATCATGAGTGGAACGTTACATTGTGTAAAGTGATCACTTAAATCAGCCATAAATATGATAGTTTATAAGCTCTATAAACACCCGAATAGACTTTCGTACCTACTTACGTATATAAAGAGCTTTGTTAATGACTTCCGTTGACAAAATTCAGTAATTGTGTTTCCAAAAAGTTGAACATACCCAAATATTGCAAAACCTATTAGCCTAGCATCGAATCAAAAACTTCACATAAAATCACGTTCTCTCCATTTCTCGCGATTCATTAAGTACCTACCTAAATGCGTAAGAAAACCACGCTGCATATTATGAATAAATACACAAGTATTGTATGGGTATATTGTGTGTATGGGTATACAATAATTGGATGGGGAGGATGTGTTAGATCAGTCATGGATTCTCTGACAAAATCACAAAAGTGCATCATGCGTATAATCACCAAGAAATCGAGAATGTTTCCTTCAGATGATTTGTTTGGAATATTTAACCTTCTTGACCCGAAGCAATTATACCTTAAAACCATACTTGTAAAATTCCACAAGGACAAGGTAAATTTTAAGCGTACACAACAAACACGGGTTACAAGGCTGGCAAATGCAATTAATTTCGAGGTACCTAAAATGAAAACGTCTTTTGGACAAAGACAATTTAATTTCACTGCCCCGCTTGTTTTTGACAAGTAACCAAATGAAACTAAAGAAATTACAATACACAAACCTTTTAAACACCGTATCAATAATTTTATAAAAATATCAGGTAGAATGCTGAAGAAGTGATCCGCCCTTGACCTCAAAATAGGCAAAATCTGTTTTATATAATTTCAAGTATACTCTAATATAGTATTTATTATTGTATCTACTTAAATTTTTATCTTAATTGTATATGTATATTTTATTTTCTTTTAGATTTATTTATTTTTATGATTGTATATATTACTAAATTCTTTCTGCTTTCTTTTTTACGTTTATACTTCTTTACTATTGTTATTTGTTACTATTACATAACTAGCAAATGAAAATAACTGCTACAGAACAGGTTTTACCCAGTGTGGCAGTTATTAGTAACTTATATTAAAACAAATGTAAAATAAACCATAAAATTAACAAATAAATAAAAAAACAGAAGCTATAAAAAAACTTTGCATAATGGCAACACTGGAATAATGGCGCTCTATCGCTGTCAAAATCTTGTCTCCGATAGTGCGTATAATGCCCCATAAACCTAAGCACGTTTCGAAACTGCGCATATATTAATTGGAGTATGTAATTATGAATGGATTAAGCAATGGCATGTTTGTTTTCCTCGCACGCTTTATAAGGCAAGAACTTTCGTGAGAATCGGATAACATTCCCGGCTCGCTTTGCCGCCAAAATAATCCATTGTCATTTTCTCACATTTTTTAAAGCGCGAATCGGCCTCTTTTGTTTGCCGTTCATGTGGACGGGAGTTGAGCAATGCGCGGGCATTATGCGATATATGCAGACTCACTTAATTAGATACAAAGATTGATTGTTCAATATAAACAGAAAACGGTAAAATGACGCGCAGTTCAAGCGATTCGTTATTGCTTTTAATTAGGATCGCTCTCTAAGCCGCGTCGACAAACATACGTTAGGAAAACTCTCATATATGTACTAAAGCACTGAGAGTACAAATTGTACAGAGATGAACTAAACCCTTTCTTTGGATGAGCGGATTGAGACATAGCAGATTTATACTGCAGTTAAAGTATTGTCATGGAGTCGTGGCGTTCAAAGACAAATCAAACTTGTATGAATGGTTTTTATGTATCACTGACAGCGCAAATTTAATTGGGGCACTGTTACATAATTCACTATATTTAACACTTATCACTCGTCTGTGGAACACTTTATACTCGTCGTTCCAGATTATTTGCATGTTCGCACTTATTCATCGGTAGGTACTCTCTTAATTTATTGTCACTGGTTGCACTGAATCGTCGCAGTGCTTTTATTTCGCTTTGTCTGTTGTTTCACCAAAACGTCACTACAAAAACTTGTAGTGTCTTGTACGTATATTTGAACTCTCGATGCTCGAGAAGTTTCTGCTTTATTCCCGTGCATTCCAGACACTACCAGCAATTTCCATTCTAATGTAAAATATGCAGAGTGCTGTAAAATTTTCCATTACGTATAATTATTTCCGTTTCTACAGTCTTGCGAATGCGTTTATTTTTAATTAATTAAAACCCCCTGTAAAAAAACATATTTGTATTTTATTTTTATAATTTATTTATTTATCTTAATCTTAATACATGTCGGTTAGAAAAGGAACCATCAATCTCACTAGGAAGAACATGTGCCGAGATGAGCAGCTAGATACAATAGACAATTTAAAATTTCATTCCAAAGTGAGTCTCTTTAAATAAAAAATTATTTGCTACGTATTTAGTTTGACACTTTCACAATTTTTAATTCGACGCTATCTGTGGTTTTTACTAACTATCAAACTTGACTGGTTACGTGCATCGCTGCTACCCAATTAAGAGAAAATGTCTTCTCTCGAATCTTCTGGTATATTTCCCTGTGCTCTAGATCTGTCTAAAATCTTCTAGATTGTTCGGAAGACGGGAGGATCGCGTGTAGTTATTTTTTATTTAGAATTTCGCGAAAAAAATGTTTAATTTACTTGAGAAGCGTTTCGCTTTATTAGTAAATTATAAATATTTTAGGAATGCCTTTCATTAAAAATGGGTGCCCGAACTAATTTACGCGCGATAGAAGTTATACTTCTTTGGCATGCATAGTAAATCATACCTTGCGTTGGAACATAGCTGGACAGAATGTGCGTGCCCATTTCACACTGCCCCTACTACGTTCGCAGATTGGTTTCTTACAAGTGAACTTATATGGAATGTACACTGTACTCTCCCTTGCTTCATGGTTTGAAAATTTCCGTCGCGTGATGCGCATTTCGCTGCAAACCAAAATTTCATCCATATGCGCTAAAAGAAGTATTACTTCAACAAAGATTGTTTTATTTACAAACATTATTTTTTTATTATTTATTAACGCCCTACAGAGCTTTTATAAACAAATAGGTAAAGTGTACATTTGTATAATGAAGTGTTTAAAGAAAAAATAATAACACATAAAAATAATAATGACATAAAGTGGAAAGAAAATACTTAAAATACAGATACAAATATACAAAAATAAATATAATAGTAAAAAGCATGTTTATAAAAAGCAGGAGCAATAGGAAAACATAATATAGTAGAAATTCAAAAAAAATCATTTAATAATATAGAGTGAAATGCAATAGTGCAAGCTAAGAAAGTCATAATATAATAAAAAAATTACATGACAGTTAGTTATCTCCCTCAACCAACAATCAAAACAAATACAAATCAATTATTTAAATCCAACTTGACAAATTCTAATAATCTTTCAATACACCTTTTAAGATATGTTTGAATATTTTATGTTGATTATGTTGATAGCTGAAGATGGTCGAGTTGACCTAGAAATTGATGAAGAAACACGCTGTGAATATCACGACGCCAGGCCGCGCCGTCATATTTTCCGCTTTATTATTGGGTTTAATCGATCTTCTGATCTCTTAATTGTTTCAGAGTTTGGCGAGGTTCTAAGATTTAACGGCGTTAGCGAGATGCGCCAATACAATTTTTTTTTTCAAATATTCCAGCACACGTCTCAGCATTTTGCTCGGACGGTTCTCATTAGAGCTGGTCTGCAGGGAAACTCTCTTGGGAAAGCTTCTGTCGACATTAGCGGTGGGCTATGGGTACATGACCAGCGGTGGCTATTGCCCATTGGTGCCGGGGCGCATGGTTTAAAAAAATTATTCTAATGAAAAAAAAAAAAAAATTTAATCTATTTTATGAAAACGCAATTACTGGATTTTGTCCACAGAGGGATAATTATTATATTCTCAGAACATTCAAATAAATATATTGTTAAATTTATACTCTGGTCTATAAAATACATGTTACAATACACTTGTAATTGGGATAATGGGCATAGTCTTCATTTATAATGTTTTATTATTAGGGTATCATGTACCTATTAGTGTCTCTAATAAATATTTTTTTTAAAAAAAGAAGTGAAAAATTTGACAATATTGATATTCTAGTGTATACGTTTAATAATTCGGAAGAATACCGTATATATACGTTAAAAAGAATATTCCTTAATACTTCACTTAAATTTATGAAGATATCATGACCGGCTGCGATGTATATTATTTCATGAGAAGGACTACAGATGACTCTCCCTTCAAATATACGGAAGGTTTCAGATTTGGAACATATACACAACATTAAAAAATTTGCTAATGTGTGGATGTTCTTACGATGGAATTGGTGAACGTTGCATTGCATAGAGCATCACTTAAGCCAGCTCATACAGATCGTAAGCCCTGGGTCATCCTATAAAAAGACTTCCATACGTTTCTCATATTCTTTTTTGAATAGCTTCTCATTCTCAGACTTATATAATCTATCTTAATTAATAACAGCAGTTAATTTTATTTATTAAAAACTAAGATCAATCAATAAGAAAGAAATACGGAATAATTCTTTGTACCGAAAAAAGTTTTTATTACTACCAGGATACGAAACAGGATTTTTTTATATACTATTAATTAACTTTTTATTGTTATAAACGGTTTTTAATGTTCTTTATTTCTGAAGCAACTTATAATACTTTTGCACTTCTTTTTATTCTTATTTCTTGTCCTTTTTACTAAGTAGATTTGTCCTTTCCTATCCATTCCTTATTCTCCTTTTACCTCTAATTCTTTGACGCCCATAGTTTGTCCATAACTTAAAACTTTCACTTTTTTTGTTTTTTATTCTATAACTCAAGTTATTGTTGCTTTATGTTAAAACACAACAGGTTAATTCTGTGGAAACTTGTAAGATGGTCTCTATACTGTTCAATAATCATGTATAATCTCTTTATACGTACTGTTAGTTTCCCATAAATAAATAAATAAATAAATAATGTTGTCAGAATGTCAAACAGGAGTCTCATTGATAGTATCAAAAACTTTTCAGATGCATTTCTACCTTGATAATGAGTCGAAAATGTTTTAAACAATCATGACCTAATATCGATAGTTATGGAGGTATGCAATGTCAAAGTAAGCATTTATTTTCAATATTTCTGACTTATTTTTTGCAAAAAGTTGAACTATAATTACAGTAACTTATATCGGTTATGAAAAATTCATTCGCTTCAATGCAACTCAAATAAAGTGATAAAAACCTTGTTAAAAATTATATTTTAAATTTTATTCGACAATTGTAGGTTCTCAAAAGTTGTTCGAAGAAAATTTTTGCTTCTGAATGAAGGTGTAAACTTTGAGGTGACATTATTTTTAAAATAAAACACAAATCACTTTGTTTTCACCACTTTATTAGATTATACAATCTACATGTTTCGGGAACAATGTTCTCAACTTCAGAATTCTGAAACTGATTGATTTTAACAAATTTATAAAATTAACTATAAATGTATGTGTTATTAAAAAAATGATAAAAATCTTAAAAAATCAAAAGTATAATTTTTAATATGGTTTTTATCACTTTATTTAAATTGTCATAAAGTGAATGAATGTTTCATAATCAAAATAAGTTACACAAATCAGAAATATATAAAAAAAATGCATTTTTTGATATTGCACGTCTCCGTAACATTTTCGACTAATTTTATCAAGGCAGGAATCCACCTGTAAAATATTTGCTATTAGCTATGAGACACCCTGTTTATTTTTTGTATCTTGAACCGTTATGTATAAAATGAAGTCTCCAAAACAAAAAAGGAAATATTTATGAATGCATAAATAAACCATCTCACTCGCATACGTCAGACACGAGGCGCCACTGGACGTGTGTGAATTATATACCTAGAGCATAAACGCTCCTTCACGAACTCCATTTCAGCCACGACTTACCATTCGTTAGACAATTTCATTTTCAAATGAAACATCTAATAAACATTACCTTAATCTACCTGTAGGCAACTTCAATAGAAAATGAATGTTGATAAATTATGGCAATTATTTTATTATCAGTTGTGATCTATAATATTTCAAATACATCAAATATGCTGATTACAGAATAATCATGTGAAATGGAAATTACATAAAGACTCTTTGGTTAAAATATTTAGAAAAATTGTATATATTTTTGTTAGACTTAGAAAAATTTTATCTCCAAGGACAATTAAAACTGTGTTATAAAAAGTATTATATTAATAAACCTAAGCAATGTAATTTTATCTAACCAAAATAATCTAAATTTTAAAAAAACTAACCCATAAATACTAAGTTCTTATTATACTCCCTTTCTTTGTAAAATATAACAACAATTAAAGACGAATTAAAACATATAACATAACACTAAACTTACAGTAATTAAATATATTTCTAAAATGTCAGATGTTTTGAGCTTTGATAAGACACTTCATGCTTTGAAGAATTAATTCTAAAAACATTTGTCCGTCAATTTAGATTTTCGAGATTCGTAGTGAAGTACCTATTATGTATACCGACGGAGTAATTCAAATTTAGAAAATATTCCGCGACGTTATCGGGCCGCCGTTGCTACTAATTAAACTTTTGTAATGATTCCAATTTGAAAAAACCACTAAAATTTCTAAAACTCCGAAATTATACTATAATTATTTTTTTTTTTAACGAAAATTTAATATATCTTCTTGATCGTCGCCACGAGTCTACTTGCAAAGTTTCAGCTCGATTAGATCACGGGAAAGGGGTTAAAAATCGATCCAAAATTTTTTCGACGGCAAGCCGGCAAGCAAGCGGACGCCACGAGTTAAAAGAAAGAAGTAAAAAAGTATCCCATAAAAACAAAGTTTTTATTATACGCCGATTCTTATTTACTAGTTGAAACATTTTTTTTTCGCTTCCCAACCTTCGCGTTGGACTTCGGTCGGGCGACGCTACGAAAGGGAGTAATAAAAAATTTCAAAAAATCCAAAATTATACTATAATCAGGTTTCGCGTCTACCAGACGCGTTGAAATATTTTCATACAACTTAATAATTTGTATGAAAAAAACATTCAAAATTTTAAATCCAAAAATTAATTAAATTTTTTAACGAAAATTTGATAGATCTTCTTGATCGTCGCCACGAGTCTGCTTGCAAAGTTTCAGCTCGATTGGATCACGGGAAAAGGATTAAAAATAGATCCAAAAATTTTTCGTCAGACAAGCAGACAAGACGACAAGTAGACAAGCAGACGCTAAGAGTTAAAAGAAAGGGAGTAAAAACCAAACCTAATAACCTAACCTAACAGAACCTAATATTGCCTACAAAATGTCAAAATATACGGTTTTCGAAACTTTAAAGTGTAGCATCTTATTTAATACTTATTATTTAAGCGTCAAGTATCTTGATATGACTTTTCTGAACTTGAATCAATTGTCAGATTTTGCATACTCTACTCTAGTACCTCTGGCACCTGGACTATTAGAAGATATGACGAGTTTAAAAAAATTAGTCGTGGCCGTAATCGAATTTGTCACGGGTGACAGCGGCGGCCATGCAGGGTGGGAGAAGCACATTACAAGCATCGCCTATTATATGCTCATTATTACTTCCATTTCTCAATTTACTTATTATAGTGTATCACTATAAAAACAAAACTATACCACCCGAAGCCGATCCGGATCGCTAGTTCTACACGTATAAGAACGAAGAAATTTTCTGTTTTATATCTTTATATGTTGAGTTTTTCAGATAAATCTGCTTGTAGTGCTGAACAATACGCCAACACGTCTATTATGTACGCAGTTGCATAATATAATAAATTATTACTATCGAAAAGTCGTGAGACATGCATCGGAAATGATGGCACTGCATGCAACCCAATTTGGCTATGGATCATTACTGAAATTGAGATAATTCTCTTTATCTAAACAGTGTTTACTTCCTCTATAATTATATCATCGAGTCAACGTACAGTTTTAAAAATAATTAGGGAGAGCAATGTTATAGAATGGGAGGCAGCGATCGCCAGACTTACGGTATCATATCGAGCCTGAAATATTTTCTTGTAGAAGGTAAGAAAGTTTGGATATTATGACATTTAAGTTGGGAGAATTTTGATAACAAGTAATACAGGTACAAAAAATGTATAAGTAAAACGTTAAAATATAAGTTATAAGGTAATATTGTTAAATAGTGACCCAAATAAATTATATAAAACTCAGATTAGTTACTATAATATAAATTAAATTTTTATTTTTATTTATTTAATAGATGATATATGTGATTTCTTTTACAACAATGATAACTAAGAGATATTAAAAATCAAATTATTATTATATGTTATACCTCACCAAAAAGAATTAAGTAATTAATTAATTAATCACTTTTAATCATATTGGTAGTGTAATCTAATTTAACAAACAATGAGAATTAGGTAATATACTATTTATCAGGGGCGTGCAGTGGGAACAAGAAGCGTGACTTTTTCCTAGGCATATATTTCGAAAACAAACCGAAATACCTATCAAAGTAATTAACATATTATTCAGATGTTAATATTTCATATTATTCTGCCCGATAAATATTTAATTTCGATATTTTTTCCCAAATATACGGTTAAATAAAAGTCACGCTTCTTGTTCCCACTGCACACGCCTGCTATTTATCTATTATATCGAAACTTTTTGAATAAGCAGCCAAAAAGAGACCAAATTAAATCACAAAAGCCAACTCTACTATAAATGAGAATCAATTTGGGTTCACAGGTGGAATATGCACACAAGACGCAACCGCAAAACTTCCGCCATTATAAAAAGTAATTTGAACAAATCAAGTGATTGCGCAGGTATCTTCATCGATTCGAAGGAAGTGCTCGACAGTATCTTCCACGAACAACTCGTACCAGCAATTATTAATATGAGTGTATAGTACTGTCCCGTTAAACATGTTAAAAAATCATGTTTGTTAGGTATTTTTACGTTATACGTACTCATTTCATTGTACCTGTATTACCTGTTATCTGCAAAATCCCCCGAACTCAAATTTCATAATATCCGAACCTTCTTACTTACTATAGTGTACATGTACAGAAAATATTTCAGGTTTGATACTTTAAAGTCTTGCGGTTGATGGCTCTTAGTTTATTACAAGATCATCCGTATTGTATTTGCGGGCATTTTAAAGACGCTGAATTGTTCTATATTTTATTTTTAATTAATATAATTCAATTCAATATACAGGACATCTAGTAGCTACAAGCAAAAACTTCAATGAAGTCTTCTTCATTCAATATTGAATATAAAGTATTTTGTACACTTTTGGTTAAGGAGGTAAGCGGCATCAAAATATGCGGATTTTTTTAAATTTCTCCGAGATATTTTGTCTGGTTTATTAGTGTGTTCAACTATCACTAGAGTAACTTGTAAGAAATATTTTAAAATCGCTCGCTTTTATACAAGTCAAATTAATAAAATGACAAAATCTTAAATAAATATATTTTTCAACTTTCTGTTAGGTTTTAATCATTTGATTTGATTTGTACCAAAGCGAATGAATTTTAAATGTTCAATATATATTAATTTCATGAAAGTCTAAGGATAATCCAGAAGCACACGCGTTGAGTTAAATTTAATACGAGGATAGTTTCGAGAGAAACTGCTCCTCTCGAAACTTTAGTAGTGGGAAATTTAGCTCAACATGTTTGCATTACGAAGTTCATTTTATTGTATATTAAAATTATACTCATATATCGTATTAAGCAAAATATTGATTTCCAATGTTTAAAACGATTTTTTCAACATAGTGAACGACATTGTTTTTAAAATCAAAAGCGCCCTTGAGGTGAGTATTCGCGAAAACGGCGCTATATAAATTATCTAATTATTATTATTATTATTATGTCCTTAAAATGCATTCTTAGTCTCAAATTTTTTGACACTTTACGAAATAAATTAAATTTAAAGACACCAATTAAAAATTTAAACCAAAAATCATTGTACAATAAATTATAGTATTATATTATGTTATGATTTTTTTGCGAGTCTGCTTAAATGCAAAAATCTTTAGAAACTGTAATTACTTTACAGATTTTTTTTACTTTTTTTTACTAATTTACTTTTAAAATGCCTTAATGTTTAGAGACTGTAGTTAATTTAAATTAATTGTTTTTAATTGTGATAACACAATTAAAAATTTAAATAACATTATCATCGTAACATTTTAACTCACCACACATAAATATACATCATTTCGTTTAGCTTACCAAAATATATACTTAAATTTGTGTGTGTATTAAAGTTTCCAATTACTTCGTCTATTATGTGATTATATATTTTTAAATATTTATTAATAAATACAAAATAAATGTGTAGAAAATCTAAAACTGAATTTTTATTTGTTTTTTTTTAATTCATCTAGGAATATTAGACTCGATGCGATGGTGGGATATCCTTAAAATGTATTCCTAGTCTCCAAATATTTTGAGACTGAACTTTAATTTAAAAACAGCAATTAAAAATTAGAAACAAAAATAATTCTATAAAAAATTATACTATTACATTATATTATAAAAAAAAATATTTGCGAGTCACCAAAATACTTAAATCTTTAAAAACTGCAATTAATTAAAATGTCTGCGAAATTATTACAATTAAAAATTTACATATATCATTGTCATCTTAACATTTTAACTCACCATAGATAAATATTTCATTTAGCTTAACTAACCAAAATATATACTTAAATATGTAAGTGTATTCAATTAATTCGACTGTTATGTGATTATATATTTTAAAATATGTATTAATAAATATGTAATAAATGCACAGAAAATCTAAAACTGAATTTTTATTTGTTTTGTTTTTAATTCAACTAGAAATATTAGACATGATGATGGGATAATTTATAAGGAATTGAATTTTAAAATAAATGATTAGAATAAAGAATTATAATTTGACAGAATAAGTATAAAAATTGATGTTCATTATTTCTAAAACCGTTCGTTTCTCACATATTTTGCGATGAATATTCAGTACTTGGAAATAAAACTCATCATTATTATTTAAATATGTTTGCTTTGCCACTAATTTCAATCCATTTGTATCACATGTTGGGTCTATATATAAATTAATTTTTCACCATATATAAATTAACTCTATATATAAATTAACTCTTCAAACTATTTTTTAATTTCTAAAAAGAAAACACCTTGCATAAAACCATTACCTATTTATTGAAAAATCATAATTAATAATAATAATCAATAATAAATTAATTTGTTTCTAATGTTAACTTATAGAAATTCTGATATTAGAATTAAGGATCAATTAAAATGATGAAGTGACAATTACAAATCTAAATTTTCTAATGACGTTTTGAACAAAAAACATTATTATAATTATTCAACTTCAAGAAATACTTTTTTATTTTTGTTAATGTCCAAAAATCCTATTTTAATTTTTGTTTACGTTGTGTCCTGATGAAGGGACTATTGTCCCGAAACATGTTGATAATTCAATAAATGATGGTTTTATAATGGTTTATTTTAATCAATATAAATGTGGTTTATTTTAATAAATATAAATAATGTTGTTGTTGTTGAAGAACTTTTTTAATTATTAAAATTAATACACATTTTTATCACTTAAAAATAAATTACATAATTTCAAAAAATAACAAACTCACCGAAATTTGGACTGATCCTATTCACAAACACGGAATCGATCAACTTATATATTTGAAAAATGTCTTTTTTCAAATTGTTTTAAAATAAAACTCAATTTTTTAATAATGCCTCATTTGTTACTGAAATATTTATTTTAAAAAATACGCACAAATATGATTTTATTATTTATGTTGACGGAACGCGATTCGGATTCGATTTCGCGCGCCAAATGTTCACGCGTTTGTCTGACAACAGATCACGGGATAGTGATGCGACTCGGGCGATAGTTTCACTTTTATACGCGGTACTTGATCTGCCGGTCCATGCCACTTCTCCTCTCATCTCTTGGTCAAGAAGATGAGTCGTGGCTGGTGGTCCCGGCCCGCTGCAGAGGAATACATAACCGATACGCGCCTAATTGGCTAATATATAAGGGGGTGCTGCATTTTTCTATGAATATTTATTTATTTATGTAATACTGGTGCAGCGCAGGACATGCATACATGAATTATATTAATTTAATGAGTGAATATTTACAGTGTTATGTACCTATAACGTGCATCATGTAATATCTCGGTTAATATTTTTATCGTACGATATTTAACACGTGTCAATAAGATTTGTTAATAATCTATTATTTTAACAACAACAAAAAATATATATATGTTCTGAGAACACAATTACTGTATTTGTACACTGAGTGATATTATTTAATTGAGATGAATTATAGAAGTCTCACAAAAACGCTTTTTATGGTATATAAAATGAGTTAAAAAATTGAATATACCTATTGATTTCCGTGCGTACTCTAACGTATTTGTTAAATAATTATGAATACCATATACAATAAAAATAGTATTGTACTCCACTTTAAAAATATACAGTTATCATTGCGAAAGCTATGTATACTATTTCATGAGAAAGGATTACAGATGTCTTTAGCACAGTCCAATCATCATAAGGAAGGTTTCCAGAATTGGAACATATACCTGTACAACTTTCATTCATTCATCAACTCTATTTCTCATAGAAATAGCTTCCATTTTGTGAGACTTCCATGAATCATCTTAACTAAATCTATTATTTATTAATTTTTTATTTACTTGAATTGTATGCGGTGCAAAGTACCATAGATGAGCGATTTTTTAAATCCCAAATATACATCATAATTTCTTTCCGTCTATCCCTCCATTTGTCTGTCTGTAAATTTGAAAAAAAAATACCAAATTTTTTTAGAAATGCAAAAGGGCCACGGATATTTCGTCCAATGACAAAAGACCCACGGATATTAGGTCTATAGACATTTGGTCCAGCGGCAAAAGGACAACGGACGTTCGGCGCAGAAACATTTGGCCGAACGAGAAATGATCTACGGATATTTGGTCCAGCGACAAAAGGTCCCCGGATATTTGGTTCAACGACAAAAGGACCACTGAAATTTGGTCCAGCGACAAAAAGACCACGGACAGCCATTTGGTCCAATAAAAAAAGGCCACGGACATTTGGTGCACGGACATGTGGTCCAACAAGAAATAGTCCACGGACATTTGGTCCAGCGACAAAATATCCACGTAATTTTATCCAATGACAAAAGGTCCACGAACATTTGGTCCACAGAAATTCGGTCTATAGACATTTGATACAAAGACAAAAGGTCCATGGACATTTGGTTTTCGTCAAAAGCCCCACGGACATTTGGTCCAATGTCAAACGGCCCACGGACATTTGGTACACCGATAAAAAGACCACGGACATTTGGTCTAATGACAAAAGGTGGTGCAAAACAAAATTTGGTGCACGGAAATTTGGTCCAACGAAAAATTGTCCACGGAAATTTGGTCCACAAACATTAAGTCCAACAAAAAAGGTTCACGGACATTTGGTCCAGCGACAAAAGACCCACGGACATTTTGTCCAGCGGCAAATTTTAGTGTTATTATACCAATAATTTTTATTTATTTTTTTGTCTGTCCGTAACTGCCTGTAACGTCCGTTATTTTTTTATTGTTTATTAATAAACAAATACTTATTCGTTAGGAAACGATTTTTAAACGTACGTCATTTTCGACGGGTTACAGCTAGTTTCTTCAATAACTGCAAAATAACTTTACGGTTACATTATTTATATATTAAAAAAAATTCTGTATAAAACCACCTTTATTTGTTGACTAATTAACATCTTTTTCAAGATGATTCCTGGGAAAATGTTTTAAAAAAGGCACAAAGTGGATTGAATCGAATAACATCATGGCTTGACAAAAATCTACTAACAGTAAATGCTTCAAAGACAAAATACATGTGTTTCTCCATCAATAAAAGAACAGTAATAAAGCAGCCCAAAAATCTACTGATTCACACATGTCAATCAAAAGATAAACCCTGTGATTGTACTAATCTGCAGACAACGGAAGATATACGATATCTAGGTGTGTACATAGACCAGCATCTAAACTGGAGAAATCATATTTTGAATCTCACAATCCGAATATGAAAGCTAGCTTATTTTTTCAAAGAGATTAGAGATGTACTCGACACAGCGACAAGAAGAATAGTATACTATGCACTATGCCACTCACTCCTTAATTATGCAACTGTCATGCAGCTTGTACTATATTAGAGTCATTATAGAAAATGGTATTGAGAGTTCTTCATAAAAAGCCATTTCGTTTCCCTTCAGAAGAATTTTTCAGAGAATGTCACGTCCTGGAAATCAATCAAATATATTTACTTAAACTTTAAAATATTTTTTCAACAAATAACTCACTCTCACTCAACAAGGGCACAGGTGAACTGCGACTATCTTGTACCAAAATTCACAAAAACCTTTTTACAAAGATTTCACCTCTTCCAAGCTCCAAAAATATTCAATACTCTGAACACTACACTAAAAACTTGTAGCCTTAGTCAATTATATTAGTATATTATTCGTCAAAAGTGAAATCCTGGCTGCATGAAAAGGGAAGGAAGCAAGCCCAAAACCTACTAAAAGCCAAGACAAGCCATAACCTTAATTTGAAAAATACTAATACCTATAAGAACATCTTTTTAAATACTTTTAATTATTTTATTTTATTAAATATCATTTTTTTCTTTGTCCATAATAGAATTAACACCATTATGAAATTGTAAACATTTAACTATTACTTTTACTTATTTTTAATTGGCAATAAGATTGATTCACAAAATAACTATGTTATATAAATAATAAATATTCTTGAACAATATACCTACTACTGGAAGAACACTGTCTGCTATAATACAGTAAATTACTAGTATGACAGGGAGGGTGTCAAACCAATTTAGTGTTTACTTACTTCCAAGACTGAAACGATGAAAAAAGCTTAATTAATTTTGTAAACACTGTAAACATTGTAAACATTTGTAACATTGAATAAACATTGAATAAACATTGAAAATAAACATTGAATAAACATTGAAATAAACATGTTTCGGTGCCTGTGGCCCCTTCATCAGGATACAATGTTCACGAAAAAGTAAAAATCCAAGTACAGATATTAACAAAAACAAAAATTAAATACATGAGGATAATATATAACCACAAAAATTAAAATTTAATGTAAGTCAAATTTGAGAGGTAAATATTTGCAATTACAAATTAAACAAAATATCAAATTAAACTTCAAAATATAGCAACATTTTTGTACTGACTTCTCTGCAAGAGTTTAAGACTCGGAGTATATGGAGAAGAAGTATAGGTTAGAATTCAGGACAATAAAGAAGCTAAATCATATAAATAATAAAATATAAAATTGAATACAAAGAAATATATATTTAGTAAGATAGCTGTGAAATTTCGTTTTTATTATTGTGAATAGTGGTTCTCAAACATCTCATAATCATTTTTTTTGAAATATGTTTTATTTTAACTTTTTAATTAATTACTACTATAGTTTCGAGAGGATCAGTCCCTCTTATCATCAAGTATGGTTAATAACTAACGTAAATACTAGTGATGCAACGAATATGAATATTCGTATTCGGCGAATAGTAGATATTTACCGAATATTCGTGTTCGCCAAATATCATCACATATATTAAATACAAACTATTTATATCTGAATGCAAATTAAGGTTTGGCTGTACACCGTGTACCCTACGCACTCGGGGATTCCCCTAACATTGAATGAATGGATTGGTTGAATTCTCAAGTTGTCAATTTTTACTTGTTTCATAGTATAACATACTTCTTTCATCTTGTTTCGTTGGGTTTTCGTGTAATTTTTTTTATGTAGTTTTTGTTTTGTAATACGCATTGTTCGTTCCATTTTATGTGTTTAAAAGTGTTAACTACTATAAAATAATTTCAAATTAAATCGAATAACATGACCTCTCGTAAACGTGATAATAGTGATATTTATTTTCGACCGTTGGGAATGTGCAAAGGGATACAATAAATGTTGTGCTTTTAAAACAAAAATTTGCTGATGATAAATTTTAATTATTAAATCTCTCAGTCAAAAAAAAAACAGTGGTGTATTATTTATTACCTCGTTGAATTATTCGTATTCGTGTTTGTATTCGCCGAATAGTAGGCTTGATATTCGTATTCGTAAAGTAGTATTCGTTGCATCACTAGTAAATACAAATTTTATCAACTTATTCGGATAGGTCAGGGAGCTGCTGGTGGGGAAGGGGTATTTTTTGGTCAATAACGGGAAGACCTCAAAGATTGGCGAAGTGGATTGAAACGTGATATTATTCATAAGTGAGAACACTCTCAGAATTTAGATATTTAAGGATTTCAACGGTTTCAAAATTGTTCCTCTACCGGCGGCTCCCTGACCTGCCAAAATAGATTAACTTAAGTTAGTTATTAACCATACCTGATGATGAGAGGGACTGCTCCTCTCGAAACTATAGTATCTAGTAATTAATAACTCATGATGTGTGTGTATTACAAAGTTTAAATTAAATATATTTTTAAATAAAATGTTGCCAAATTTTTCAATGATATATCATTTTTATTTCTTTATTTCTTTATTTTCATTTATTGGTTTTCTTACAGCCATATAATTAATCAATCTTGAAAAAAAAACAATAATCGATGTACAGAGTCTTGGGCCAATTACAAGAAAACACATATATACAATAATATTATAACAGGATCGATAAAAAATAAGAGAAAACAGTGAGTGAAAAAATAGTGAGCTTGTGTGAGTGTGTGTATTTGTGTGTTTTTATGTGTCCGTGTGTGTATGCGTTTTTATTTGTTTTCGCGTTTGTGTTCACATTTGTGGAGAGAAAAATGTCATCGCGCGAGTTTATACGTAAGGGATTTTGTAAACTGCTCATAACTTAAATTTAAAATATCGAGATCTGATTTTATGTGCTATTTAATTTAATTTTATGTGTTATTTAATTTCAAATACAAATTTATTCCGATCTGTTATTTTTTGATTAATATAAAACTTTGAAAATTCAAGGCCACAACTTATTCAGTGATAATCAAAGATAAATTGTCCAAAGCGTTGCATTGCATTAGTATCGAATGCGATCATTTATTACTGCTTCGTGCCCTGGTAATTTCGCGAAACGCATTAACACGTGCATAGCATATGATGAAAATCATATAGAATACGTCATTAATTGAAATTGAAAACATCTTTAATAATAAATATACACAATAGCCTAGATATCCAGACTTTTTGCAGTTAAGATGTTCAGATGTACTGCCCCACTAAGCTAAAAAGTAAAGCGAGGAAATGTGAGTTGAGCAATTTTTATCATTAAATGAATATTAATTTATTTTTTGCGCGCAGTCAATAGACATACCAACCAGCGAAACGATCGAGCGAAAAACAGCGTGAAGAAATCTTCTGTGTGTTGTTTTCTGGGATATTCTCCCGCGTACATGTGACCTCTCTGGCCGACGTTTCCGATCCCTTTGCAGGGTCCATCATCAGGACTCGTATACGCGGCAGAATATCCCAGAAAATTACAAACAGAAGATTCTGAACGGCCGTGAAAACCTGAGAACATTTTTAGCGTGAATAAAGTGTTCCATAAAGGGATGGGATATCCTAGGCGACGAATGTAAAGTGTTTCAAAGACGAGTGAATATTGTAGTGCGATAATACGAAATAGTGCTCCAGTTAAGTTCTTTTCCATTATTTTATTTATTTACTAAAGCAATCGGAATGTGTTTCCGATATAATATGTTACAGTGACTAGACTAGCTCCGTAACAACACGACGATTAGGAAATGAGTGGGACAAAGAAGGGTTAAACTAGTTTAAATAAACTAGTTTAAAAAGTTTAATTAATTTTCAGTACGTATTACATTTAGTCAATATATTCGATGTCACGCAGTGCGCGCGGTATTGCTGCACCATTTCAGTCACCGCCACTCTCTCCAGGTATCTCTCGGAAAGCTCGTGATTGATCCATCTTGGATCCTAAGATCGGCTTGAATCTTAAATATTGAATAATTATTTATAATTTCCAAATATATTTTTCGTAACCAGTTTTCAAATGCTGATATGCCCTTTAACATGGACCCATTTTGCGGGGCATTACAACCAGCATCTGATTTAACGATTTGACTTGCAGCTACATAAACTTTACGCAAGAATCGACACAAATTGCAATAAAACTGGTTCTTTAGTTCATCTACTCCGATACGATCTATGTGTACTGCAAAAATATTCGGATAATGAAATACATTTGGTGCAAGATTTATTTAAGTAGGTGTACACGTTTATTCATAGATCACGTTTTGTCTTGTGTCTTAACAGATTCTTCTTCATCTTCTTCAGCCTTCATCTCCACACTGCTGGATATAGGCCTTTTCCATATTGTTTTATTCAATTAACTGAATATATGACAATATTTTTGACAATTTATCTTTAATTTAATTTATTTTAACTTTTAAAATTTGATAGATGTGGTAGTCTAGCATTGTGAACGTTAAATTGTCAAAAGTGATCACTTGAGTCAGCCGTACGATAGCTCGTAAGCCCTATGAAGACCTAAAAAAGTCTTCAATACCCACTTTTCCATTTAAAAGAATAGCGTCTATTAGACATATCAGATATATATCTTGATTAATGTTGTCCTCCTGGGAATAAAATCCAGTATCGTGTTCTTGAAAACTTTGAACATATTCAAAATATTCTGAATAAGGAATGAAAATGACATTCTAAAAAAAGCAGTCGCGGTTTCATAACAGGTCGGGTGTCAGATACAGATATGAACTTCATATTCCATTAATATTGATGAAAAACGCTGACAAAAATATATGAAAGAAAGAAAATAGCCAAAAGCTTTTTTTTTTAAATAATTTAAAATTATTTTCAAAATAATAGTTAAATTATTCAAAATATTTTTTCTTGCTTCAAATCAAAACATAGTACAACGTATTTTCGGCGGTAAGTGTTGAAATGAAACACTTAAAAATAAATAAAACGTTACTTTACTGGTCGATTTATTTAAAAAGCAACTGGACAAAAACTAAACTGGTGCACTATTTTACGCACGCGTGTAAAATGGTTGACTTTGTTCATCCGTTAGATTATCTTCGGTCTTTCGCCGCTGTATCCACTGCTGCGAAATGTATAGAAAATGTTTTCTCTCGAATATTCCGATATATTTCCGTGTATTCTAGTTTTTTCTAGGTGTTTCCAATTTATTCTACAACACGTTGGGAAATCCTCGACTATGTTCAGTTCTGCTTCTAGCGTCTTGCGAGATAATGAAACAAACGATGTGGCGTCTTCTTCTGCTTTTTGTTTAATATGATTAACGATGCTTTCAATTTAACTGACGATATTTTCAACGTGTTTTAATCATTCGCGATGCACTTAATAACGTTTTGCGAAATTGACCTGTACGAGATATATTAATCTATTAATGCATCATCTCCAATCCTAGCGCATTCAGTTATGAATCATTGCTTACCTCATTTCCCATGAGAGGTAAATATAGAAATATTATCACTTAAAATTATTTTATACCCAAAAAGTCACCGGACACAAATTTAACCCGGAATCGAGACCCAATTCACTTTTATAGTCGTGTGGCATTTCCTATCACAGTACATAAACCACCAATCACCACATACACACACAGACGTAGCAAGAATGCCGCGTAAGCAAATCGATGCACAGCAGGGTTTTCACGGGCCATCTATACAGGTCATCGCTCCGTCAGCAATACCTATACCTATACAGCTAGACTTCAATAAAGTTATTTTATACGGGCATGTCAGTCTCTCAGCGACCTCCGGCGTAGGCCGGTGGCTCTAGTCCATCGAGTATCTATCATTGTCTCTGTAATCGTACTTATGTATAACTTGTAATTGTTTTATCGAGCGAATAAAATCATCGAACGTTTCGTGACTTTGGAGATTTCCCATCACATGTCGGGTGGTGACCCCAAAGAGCAGCTTCTCCAAATACAGCATACACTATCCACAACCAAAAAACCCCAAAGTCGTCTCCAGCAAACGTCACTATGCGAACAACATTTAACAGCGGCTTCGTCTAATTCGGAAACCGCGCGATACGTCAATTCCAATAAGGCCTTTAATTTGAACTCACTGAACTCCGCGTCGCGGTAGAATTCAACTGGTATGGAGTCACGTATCAGTCAGACCCTGGCTAGCGATTGGACCAATGACGCTTCAACGTTTCAGAGATCACGAAACGTGAGTCTTATTACTATAATTGTATTACTATATTTTACTTTACTATAATTTACTAGCAGAAGACCAAACACATGGGCGTTGGATGCACCCAACACTCATGTAGAAGTCAAAATTTTGAACTAAAAGTTCGTAAAACTTTTATCGTTGGAAAATTTTTTGAAGACCATTTGTCGTTGTATAAATTTTTGTGGACCTTTTGTCAATGTGCCTTTTAACATTGAACCAGATGGCCATGGACCTTTTGTGGTGGAATTTTAGTCATTGACCTTTTGTCGTGGACCTTTTGTCATGGACTATTTGTCGTGGACTTTTTGTCGTGAAAATTTTGTTTTGGACCTTTTGTAGTGGATCTTTTGTCGTTGGACCAGATGGCCGTGAACCTTTTGTCGTTGGACATCTTATCGTTGGATCGTAGTGGTCCATTTGTAGTGGGCCCTTTGTCTTGCGCTTTTTGCCGTAGACTTTTTATCGTGGATCTTTTGTCGTGAACCTCTTGTCGTGGACTGTTTGTCGTGGATATTTTGTCGTGGACTTTTTGTCATGTACCTTTTGTCAGTGGACCAAATATCTGTGGACCTTTTGTCGTTGGACCTTTTATAGTTGGACCAGACCCTTTGTCTCGCGTCCTTTGTCGTCGACTTTTTATCGTGGACTTTTTGTCGTGGAACTATTGACCTATTGGACCAAACTAAATTTTTTTTGTAGACCATTGTCGTTGTGCAAATTTTTGTGGACCTTTTGTATTGGACCAAATGTCCATGGAACTTTTTTCGTTGTATATTTTATCATTAAACCAGATGGCCATGGACCGTGCCGTGGAAATTTAGACATTGACCTTTTACATGGACCTTTTGTCGTGGGCCTTTTTTGTTGGACCAGATGGCCGTGGACTTTTTGTTATGTCGTTGACCTTTTATCGTGGACCTTTTGTCAGTGGACCAAATGTCCGTGGACCTTATATCGTTGGACCAGACCCTTTGTCTCGCGCTTTTTTTTTATTTATTTATTTTAGAGAAAATTAACAGCATAGGTATTAACATATTAACAAGTATAAAATAATGGATTTTAAAATTATGCCAATTTCAATTTTTCCACTGAATATAGTAATTTAATAAAACATAGTTTAATTTATTAGAACATAGTAGTAACAAGTGTGACGTAGTAAAATAATTTTAACAGCGAGTGGAGAGGGTGGAGGGGAATGTGGGACGGGAGTAGAAGGGAAGATAAATTTTACGAATTAGTTTGGGTGCGGTTGTGTAGATATAGTTTATTCTATAACTCTTATCGTTGAGTTGAAAATGTCAATGTGGTGATAGTTTGTGTTAAATGAATTTGTGGATCTGTACATAAAGGAGTTTTGTTTCGAGTTGGTCTTACAAAGGGGGTGACGAAAATTAGGTGAATGCCTGTTATTGCCAGTTGGGATGTGGAAAGATATTCGTTGAAGAAGCTCCGGACTATCAACTAGATCGTGTGGTATCTCTTCGACAAATTAAAGACTGCGTGTTAAAAAATTTCCTTCCGGCTTCATACTATCAGTCCTATTTTCATAACACAAGTGTTTACTATGAAGCCCCTATTTTGAAAATAGTAAGAGTGTTGATGCGACACGCATTCAGTTTCGCATTTCTATTTTAAAAAAATAAAAAAAATGGACACATTATAATTATTCATCCCTTCATTTAAAATTATTACAAAACAAAATCTGGTTGTGATTATGTTGTGAATTTAAAAAAGTGAAAATTTTATAAAAGTGTAACTTCAGAATGGATATCTACTGTAGAGGGTTATATGAAAAACATTAATAACTTCGCAGGATTATATTCCTGCCTTGAATATGAATCGAAAGTGTTCAAACAACCATGACCTAATATCAATAGTTACGGAGTTATGCAATATCAATATCTGCATTTTTTTAAATATTTATCATTACAGTAACTAATATATACTCATTGAAAAACATTCCAATTGGAATTTCTGCAGGGCTTTTATCATTTTATTTAACTTGTATTTAAACGAATGAATTTTTCGTAATGAATTTTCGAAAAGAATATTACTACAATATGGAATTTCAAGAGTAGAGTTCAAGAGTGTTCGACTGTTGGTGTCGTAACATGGTATTGGTAAAAAAAGTAGAAAGTATTAATTAGTAATGTACGCGAAGTTTTGAAGGAAGATCACTAGGAAAAGAATTCTTTCATAATACGCGTTAATAATCTAAGCATTTACGATTAAATTTGCAATTCCCGTATCAAAAGTAATTTCTGAAACGGTAGTTTTTGTGAGTATTCTTATTTAAAACTGCTTATTACAAGATGGCGATCTGCGCTGTGAGAAAACGTAATCGGATTTCGTTTGTTTTTTTTACACTTCAGTTATTACTGACAATAATTGGGTGCTGATTCGGTTATTACACGACCTGATAGAATGGAGCAGTAGAAAGGAGTGTTGCGTAGTGTAATGTTGACAGATGACGACACGGATTAATGTGCATCGGATATCACGGGAAACTTGAATTATTTGTGAAAAATCACCCTCCTTAAATAAAGTCTGGTGTGTATGTTAAAAATGTCCTCAGCTTTTCATGGCCGTTTAGAATCTTCCGCGTGTAGTTTTCTGTGATATTCTGCCTTCTATATGTATAGTCAGAGAGATCAGACATACAGCAGAATATCCCCATGCCTGTAGTCCACTGTTGTGTGGAAGGAATGGACAATCATAATATGAAAACTGTTCAGTATGTGCATGTTTCGTCGTTTCATTCTCGCGCGACGCAAATCTTTCGCAAAAAAAAGCACGCCAGAAACGTAAATCTCGAAGTAGGGAATTTGTCTTACCTTGTTCACACAGTCGAATACGTTTGTTGTCGTGTCGAGAGAGATGTACCTATCGATATGACTCTCGACCTAACCTTTGGAAAGAATTGTCGTGCTTTCGCAAAAGTTTTGTTTATTAAGTGAACACTATACTCGACATGAATGCGAACGCAAATGCGTGTCGAGTAACAGTATAGGGAGATATTCTGACGCCTCTTTTCAATTTTATAATGTATGAAATCATAGAATAGGTAACTAGCTTAGGACTGGGATACAAAATACTAAATTTAACATAGCACGCATATGACGCAGCAATTATAGTTTGAAGATGACGTGCAGAGAGTGCTGTACAAATTTCACGTTGCATCGCAAAGGCTAAACATGTCAACTGGATCTCTGTAATAAAAACCTGGGAAGAAAAAAGGCCCACGCGATGAATGATTCACGCAACAAAAGGCCCAGTTGATAAAAGATCCACGCGTCAAAAGGCCCGCTATGAGATTCACGCACCGAAAGGACCACGATAATAACGCGATGTCGTATGTATCTCTGCCTTTTTGTCACGGAATATGAAAAGGCGCACGAAAATGTCCACGAAAAAGGCCACGAAAAGGACAACGATAAGTTCCACGAAAATTTACACGAAAGGGACCACGATAAGGCCCACGAAAAGGACCACAATAAGGTCCACGAAAGGGGCCACTTTAAGGACCACGACTGGCCCGCGAAAAGTTCCGCGAAAAGGTCCACAAAAGGTCGACGAAAAAGAAGGACCACGAAAAAATTCCACGACAAAAGCTCCACGATAAATCTTCAAGACAAAAGGATCACGATTAAAGTTCTATGATAAAAAGTCTACGCCACACAGTACGCGATAAAAGGTCTACGAAAAAAGGTTCACGGTCATAGGTCCAACGAAAAAATATCCACAACAAAAGGACCACGATGAAAGGTCCAAAGGTCCACGACACAACTTCCTCAACAAATTATCTACGACAAAAGGATCACGGCCATCTGGTCCAACGACAAAAGATCATATGGATTGGAGACTATGGCCCTTACAAAGAAAAGTGTAGAAAAAGCTCAAATGCATGCAACGATTCATGGAGAGATCCATGCTTGGAGTAAGCCTAAGAGATATAATTAGAAACGACGAAATTAGGCGCAGAACTAGAGTAGTGGATATCATGGATCGTGTAGCGAAGCTAAAATGGCAATGGGCAGGACACGTTGCAAGACAGGATACGACAAGATGGCCTCCCAGAGTTCTGAAATTCTGAAGTGACCTTAGGAAAATAAAAGAGGCATCGGAAGACCTCAAAAGAGATGGGCCGATGATATTGTCGCTGTGGGGGGAAAGAAATGGCTACAATTAGCCAACAACAGGGAAGAATGGGAAAATAAGGAAGAGGCCTGTATCCAGCAGTGGAAAGACGAAGGCTGATGAAGAAGAAGAAGATGTCTCAACCATGCGAATTCAAGTACTTGTTTGATGAATACTCTGTACACTAATATTTATCTGATTTTTGAGGCGGTAACGAGGGCTCACTATGCGCTTCTAGATCTCTTCTGTAGTATTATTCCTGTCTGCTATCAGAGCCTAGGTGGTTACTCGGAACGGCCTTTAAAATATCCGATCCGCTTTATTGAAATTTGATATCCAAAATTAATACCTCTGACAGCACGCAGAATTCCTGCAATGAAAATTACGATTACAAGATAATTAAAGGGTTAATGTTGTTATTACGGTCGTTAGACATTTTTCACTGCAAATGTTTACGGATATTTTATATGAACCGGATGTTTTTCCGAGAAACGATTCTCGACGTTTCGTTGAATTCATATTCAACGTCATCAGGATGACAGCCTGTTTCCGCAGTCCATTGGGTCGCATTGAGTCTTCCCTGCGCCCCTGCTGATACAGGTCGTCTTCCTGATGACGTTGAATATGAATTCAACGAAACGTCGAGAATCGTTTCTCGGAAAAACATACGGTTCGTGTAAAATATCCGTAACCATTTTCAGTTAAAAATCAATATAATATTATTTTAATTAGTATTTATGTATTTTTTTTCAAAATATATAGTCCAAACATTTGAGAACCTGAAATACAAGTATATTTCTAGTTTGCCTACATTTCAATTCTACGTGAGTATTTTGATTTATTTTATTAATTTTTGTTTTGAATCACAGAATGAGGAAAAATTTTGAATTAATTGCTCAAGTTGTTGATAAAATCGACTTTCCCTTTCCTTGCAATTATCGCGAGTAGTTTTTCTATAAACCACGTGTTCACCACTAAATTAGATTGGTAAGAAATTTTATTAGTCCACGTCGAAAGTAAAAAATTGACTTAATTCGACAGCTTTTTCGTACCCCTTAAAAATATTATCCGGGTGGAAAAATAATAGTCATTTATGAATTTAGAATAATAAAATAAGGTAACAAAATGGTAAAAGATTACGTACCTGTTTATTTTGCCCACAGAATGATCGTTTAGTCGTTGGGCAAAAAAATTACTTACTCGAAACTCGAAAATCGAAAATCGAAGGTCGTGTTAAAAATTAAACTTATACAGCGAAATAAACCTTTATTATTCCGTGGATAATAAAGTACCACCAATATTTTACTAAGTGGCATAAATCCCTCGAGTCTAATCTTGCAGGTAGTGATACATTGTTGCAACAAAAATAAGTTTTTGTTAGTCGGTTACGAATGCTTGTAGCATAGTCATAGGTTTTGAATTTACTTTAAACGATAAACTAAGATAACTATTTTCATATATATAATTCTCATTGTTGTTCTACCAATATATTGTACAATGTTGTTTATATATATTTCTTTAGATTGCCAAAACTGGGATTGATCTGTATTGATTTTAAATATTAATATTATCGTTCTCTGATTCCACATATATCTGCAGAGAATCAGAAAATAAATATTAATTCAATTCAAGTCCACGAACGCGCGCACGTTAATACAAAATTTATTTATTTTACAGCTCACAGATTAAATTTTTAGGAAATTGGAAAGTTTTAGGAAATTGAAGAGTTTTAAGAAATTGGAAATAGTAAGGAAATTTTAGGAAATTTTTAGAAAATTTTGGGAAATTTTTAGGAAATTGGAAATTTTTACCTGATTAGAATGATAAATGTTGTACTTAAGTTTAATATTTTTTTCTGTATTTTGTGTCTTACTAAGTAATTTTGTCTTCCTGTTGGATGACCAAATAAAAAAAAAGACACGCGCGCCTAAAGGCCCGAGCGACAAAAGGTCCACGCGACGAAAAATTCACCCGAAAAAAGGGTCACGCGATAAAAGATCCGCGCGACAAAATATCCACCCGACAAAAGGTCCAGCGATTAAAACCCACGCGACATATGGCTCAAGGCGACAAAAGATCCACTCGTGGGGAGGATGACCACTTTAGCATTAAAGAAAGCCGAATTGATTGGTGAAAGTGTATGGGAGCTATTATTTATAAAACGGCCCTGGGTATGTGGGTCCCTCTTCACTGTCCATATTTCCGTTAACGTTACACGGGCGTAAATAAATACGTCACATGTATTTTTGAGTGTTGGGATAGTAACCACAGAATTATCCATCCTCAGCGTTACAACCCTCGGTGGGTCCTAGCTGCCTCCAAGAAAGTCCTCCATGCTGCTCTGTCGCTGGCTGCCATTTTCCAGTTTTGCTGCCCCAGTCCGCAACGACACCATCTAACCACCGCAGTTTTGGTCTTCCGACACTTCTTCTACCCATTGGGTCATTAGACAACACCCTTTTGGGGGCTCCAGACAACCCGTACTACGGTGTAGATGTCCCAGCCAGAGCAGTCTGTTAATCTTGATGAGCTGATTTTGGCAAAGATCATACAGCTCGGTGTTGTATCTTTTACGCCATGTCTGACCTTTATTTAATAGGTCCATATATTCGGCATAAGATTTTTCTTTCAAATGTATCTAGTCTGTTTTATTTATTTATTATGTTTATTTATTTATTAATAATAAACGCCCTAGTGGGCTTTTACAGTACCTAGAAGAATATTAAAAAGATTTTTATATACCTAACATAAAACACGTTTTGCAGTAAATAATTAAAAATAATAATATAAATAGGACATATTAAAGATAAATGAACAATATATTTAAACGATGATTAGTACACAAGTAAACAGTAATAATTAGAGACCTTTAAAATAAAGATAATTAAACCAATATACTAGATACATAAGATAAGATGATAAAATAAACCAAAAAATAAATATAAAAGATAAAATCAAAACATATTTAAAAAAGAAATTAACAATAATTAGGATACTCTAAAATAAATAAATATATATAATTCGTGGGAAACAAAACATAAGTAAAAATTTAGTCCAAGTCTAAGTAATTCTTTAATTCGGGTATGCTCCTACAACGAAAAATGCCTACAAGTTCCGAAAATTTGTTTCCAAGGCGATGCATGCGTGTTAATGGTGAATTTAATGCATATTTATCCCTGTGGGTCCCTACAAAAAACGCTTCGTGATGTCTCGTTTGTCTCGATATATTATACGAGACCATCTGAATCATATCAGCACATGACATAAAGTTTTCGTCGTGCTTAGTTAATGTTCAGGTCTCCGGGGCCTATATCGTATATCTACGGCCTGTTATTTTCAGATTAAGGCCGAGGGTTATTCACAATTAATCGGAAAGATGGCGCCCGTCATTAAAATGATATATAACAACTTTGCATACAAAAGTTGCGTTCCTTCAATAATTTTAATTGAATTTTCCTGGTCAGATCAAAGATATCAAATGCAGAATAGAGACAGCCCGTGCATCTTTTAATAAGATGAAGAGTCTACTCTGTAATGACGACTTAAACTTGAAGCTCAGACAGAGGTTGATCAAATGCTATGTATGGTCAGTTCTACTTTACGGTGTTGAAGCATGGACGCTGAAGGTGACTACTCTAAATCGCCTAGAGGCGTTCGAAATGTGGATACATCGTAAAATGTTAAGGATATCTTAGACTGACATGACAAGTAATGTTGAAGTTTTACGTAGAACAAATACAAACAGACAGATACTCAACATAGTAAAGCTTCGTAAAATTTCATATTTTGGTCATATAATGAGAGGCGAAAAATACTCCATCCTTCAGCTCGTCATGAAGGGGAAGATTGAGGGTCGCAGAGGGGTCGGAAGAAGGCGGCATTCCTGGCTTGGAAACATCTGAGAGTAGACCGGGATAAGAAGCGTGGAAGAGCTGTTCCGCACTGCCCTGGACAGGGAAACTTTCTCCCAGATGATCGCCGACGTCGGGGGGGCGGAAGAAGAAGAAGATCAAAGATAGTGATGACTATCTACAAAACACGATTTTCGAAACGAATCCGACTGCTTATTTTTTAATTAACGTACGAGACGCCATTTGTCAAGTGTGTCAACGACTTGATGTCTTCTCAGTCAACAAGGGTCCAGGCCTCGACCCGGCACACGCTGAAAGCACGTATCACATGTGATCATTGTTTCGTAACAGATCCTAGTTAGTGAACCCATCGACCCGCACAAATCAGTCACGCATTATAAAATTTCTCCTCTATGCTTTCTTCTGTAATAAATATGTAAATTTTTAGTACGAGGTGTTTGCCTCAATCGTAAAACAGCCACAGAAAAAATGGCCTTTTTTGGCAAAAAACCGGTTTTCGAATTATCGGTTGTAGAAAATGCAATATGTTTTTTTCCGACTACTAATAGATGGGCAATATCTTGGTACCATCATGGCCGTGTTTATTTTTATAACCCCAGGCCAGGTTTGTTGATCCTCGTTTGGTTTATGGATACTTTTTAATAGCAACGTCTTTTACTGACGTCACGAAAAAATGTGAGATTTCAAACGGCCACTATTTACAAGACCTATAGGGTGGCCCATCGGGTACGCCGGATTTAAATATCCCACAATTCTTTGATATTATGTTTGGTAACCTTTATGTTTGAAATTTGTTATCTGATGCCATTGAAGTTATTAAAAATGGATTGCTATAAGAATAAAAATGTTTTATTGTTAAAAATGTTTTATTACCGAAAATTATGCTAAGACCATTCGAAAAGTTCGTTGCATTCTTTGTACACATATTGCAGTTAATGAGTCTACCATTCGAAGATTAATTTAAAAAATCGAGGAAACTGGTTTAGTTATGAACAACCTCATCCTGCGTGGTCATTGAAGGTGACCCACCACATACCCTGTTTTATGCGCCGAAGCGTCCATATCAGCCTAACACATTAGCCGCCTGGTTGGCATTATTTTATGCTAAAGCGCCCTCTCCGCCCGGCCTTGCGTCCCAGCATTACAAGAAACAAAACCTTCAATGTCCCATGCTAAGAGTCTTTATTTTTTAAAAGAGGTTTTACAAATTACAATAAAAGAACATCTATAATCTAAAAATTATAACATAAGGACACCCGAGGAGACATCGCACGGGAGACGCACTGCGTGGTCAGCCGAAAATACTCCAGTCGTTAGTGAAAGTATCGATGAGTATCCAGGAACATCAACAGTTTATCGTCCTTAACAACTGAACATTAGCAGAACCAGTTTGCAAGGAAATCTCCCCAAAGCCCTTAACCTCTATCCTAATGCGACTTAACGCGATGCTATTTTTCCATTGGTATTTTCTAAACTCCGCTCTCTATACTAGCCTACCACAAAAAATTCCTGAAGTAAAAACATAAATCCAACGCGTTATTGCTGAAATCGAGCGAACTGCCTCGCAAACAATCTTCAACATTTTTATGAAATGAGTCAGAGTATGCCAACACAGCCGCGGTGGTCATTTAGTCAACACCATAATTAATCTCAACATGTTAACTATATAAATCAATACAAATATTTCAATTGTGTACTTACTTAGTGTGTTTCATATTAAAATTAAATCCGGCGTATTGGATGGACCACCCTATGCATGAATTACATACCCTCTTTAGATTGGGCCCATTTTTGAAGCAAAAATGGGAGACTTAAGCGCCATCTTATGATGGAAGTTTAGCGCACCCTCCAAACACATTCGATATTCAATGCGGTTGTGTAGTTTCAAAGTTTTTGAATATGGAACCGTTTTAGGCCGAAAATCAAAACATGAAAGTGGGTAGGCACTTGAATTTTTTTTAAATACACACGTTTTTAGATTCGTCGCACATGCATATGCAATGCTACGGCGATTAATGTCTTTGAATTGTCACGAGACGTCGAATCGAAGACATTTATCTCTTATTTTAGCTATCACAGACCAATAGTTACAATACCTAACACTTCAAATATTTATCATATCCTTAGACATAGTATTATCACAATATACCCAGAACAGTAGTTTATCTCCGGCCTGTCGGCGAGTTATTAGCCTACTCTTGCGTTGACGCTAGGGTTGTCACTTTATTTTTACTCCCTTTCTTTTAACTTGTAGCGTCTGAGATTCCGATGCATAAGGTAAATAATTCATAAATATATAATTCCGAAAAATTTCGAAAGATTCCGAAAAAAACCGAATAAAATTCAATTTCTTTCTTTGCGAAAGACCTGCTCCGTCCTCTCTATATTGGCAACAAATTCATAAGTAAATTTCGATCTGTCGCATAATTTCTGTAATTATTATACCTAGTTTTTGCACTTAAATTGCAAGAACGCTGATTAACATCAACGTAGACTTTTAAAAACTCACAGTCTTTGTGATAATCAACACACCTTTTTAGTAAAGCACCACAAACATAAAAAAAGGTTTTTTTTTCAGGAAGCGCATTTTTTTCTAAAGCGGCGGCTGCGAGCGCGAATGGCACCGAAGGCACGTCCCTTACTGCCGCCGCCTTGTGCCCCCATACTCTATGTCAATGTGTGCGTCACAGTGCGTGCGTACACGGCGCCGAGCACGCACGCACACATTCTAATGGATAGCGGCCAGTTTGTATGAAGACGTATTACTCTTCTTAGTATACTGTGGTATTACTCACACTAATGCAAGTGGCTTACCTAAAGTAAATGGACTCTAATATAACTTAGATTGGACGCGCGTGCCTCGTTCGGACGTTGACCCCTCATCTCAGGATACGCCGTCTCGGGTTCTAGCGGAGACTCCAACCGTAGATTCGGATAAACAAATAGATAATCAATATGGATGAGCACTTTCTCCGGCTTTACGGGCCTTTAAATGAGGCGTCTTCGCTTAACCCTGGCGCGAACATGATAAAACAAAAACAATTATTTTATTTTATTTCAATTCTGAACTAAAACGTGTAAAAATGGAAGAAATTTAAGGTTGATGCGTTTAATCTGTCGATAATACGATAAACGATAATCTGTCGTTTTTACGTGATGTTTTTTGAAATTATACTTCTTTTAGCGCATTTAGGGTAAACTTTTTGTCGCAACGAAAGTTGCGCACGCAGCATGTAGCGAGACTTGTAGTAGCGGAATATGTAACGGAGATTTAAAAAATTTTTAATTTTACGCTTCAACAGTCCAAGAGGCTCAATCACTTGTGCGAAATACATTACAAAACACCCAGGTTTGAGTCAATCACATAGATTAATCGTGACCTCACCATGAATCGAACCCGGAACCCTCGGTGTGAGGAGCCAGGATGATGCCCATTGGACTACGAGGTGCCAGACATCAGAACTACTGACGCCATATTAAATTCTTGTCAGCTGTCAGATTCTGTTCGGTGTCAGAATGTTTCGGTCAAGAAAGTTTTTGTTAGTGGAAATATAACTTCTACCGCATATACATGAGAAGTTGCAGGATTTTTTTTTTTGAGAATTGGACGATTATTTAACATTTGTCATAAAGTAATTATTAAATACGTTAATAAAATTAATAAGTATCTATAAAATGTACATATACATTTTATATATTCTTCATCAAAAATGTCTAATATATTTCGAAGACGATTTATATACTAATAATTAAATAAGAAAACGGCGGTCAATTAAAATTTTATGAAATAAATCAGTAGTTTATTGTAAATTTATATAGATATATAAAAAGGCATCGTGGAAACCTGCAGACATGCATAGTTTCCATGTAAGCATCATATCGTATTGCATATAAATTTTTAAAAACCTACGTTTAATTACCTTTCTTTACAAATAACCGTAGACTTATTCATGTAAACAAAAAAAGATTGAATTTTGAGTTGCTTTTAATTGTAATTAATTTATTCTAATAAAACAAAAATAATAATTAATTTAAGCAACGCAAGTCCTCTGTATGCTGATCGAGCACCAATCTTGATCCCTTCCTATGACCGTAACATCTATTTTGAAGAAAGAAAGAAAATATGAAGTTTGAATAGGGAGAAACGATTTAGTTTAAGTAATAAATTTCACAAGATCTTACCGCGGATTTTATTTACCCTCTTGCCACAAAACGGTTAGAATCAACGGAAACAAATTAACGTAGTTTAAAGTTGTAGCTGGTTATTAATATTCGCCAAATTATATTTAATCATTTTTAATCAAAATATTCACAAGTGAGAGTGAGTAGAACCTAAATATATTCAAGTATTAATTGCTCGAAGGCCAAGGTGGCAGTTTCTTAATGGTGACATTTGTTTGTTTATATATAAGATCAATTAACCGCGTGCATGATTGGTTGATCTTCTGGGTCATCGATTATACTGATGATAGCTAATAGTTTTTCTTAGTCTATTAATATGAAAAGTCAATTCATTATTTTTTTTAAACAGAATGTCACATACTATTCTGCTGACATGCACATGATCTTTGTTCCACTTCCCGATAAACTAAATTTTCGACAAGTTTTTGAAGCCAGCATTACAAAAAAATCGAATTTTCATACATGTGGTGACACGAAGAGCTCACTCAGCAGATCCAGCTTCGGGTTATCTTCGCTGATAGTAATAATTTTCTCCACTAGCTGTGATAAGTCGCATGGAAAGTGCTGACAGCTAGAATGACACACAACGATCGTGGGAGCGAGAGGAGGATTTTCCAGGCCCGTACGAGATCAGTCTTTCCTGTTCTCCTAGTAGTAGACCATCACACCATCGACCTTCGCCACGCTCTAACACACAATCATTGCTCTGATTTATCTTGTGTCATTGCACATTTTGACTGTTCTCAGAGAATCTCTTCGAAAGGGTATAAAAGGGCCTCTATACTTTAGACACTCTTTCATTCCTGCAACCATGCACAACACCTTCTTCAAATATCTTAATCAGCGAAAAATACCTGTGTGCACTCTGGCATCGTGATATCTGTATCGCTTATTCACATTACAATTTCTTGGTCAACGTAAGTATTTTCAGCTAAGAATATCAAATGGAGCTTTCAAAAAAGCTTTAAAAAAAAAATTTTCATTAAATTTTTCATAAAATGTGTCATCCAAATTTTTTGTAGCATATTTTTTAACGAGAAAAGGGATTTCTAAAAAATATTTTATTTTTTTTGCGGACATATGGCGGACAATATGTTACTTTAGAGGAGTAGCAAGAGCAACATTATTGGGCCGTTCTAAAAAAACCTCAAAAATAGAACCCCTAATTCCACAAGCAAAAAGAAGAAGTTTTCCTAATATATCTTCTTAGCAGAACCGGGGAGAAGGCTATCGATTGGTCACCCCAGACTTAACTAGTATAAACCGAAAAAATGTTGTATGGAATTAGATTGGACATTGATTGGTTAAATAGTACTAAATTTGGTTAAATAGTAGTTAAATAGTACCAAAGCAGCATGATACAGGGAGAAATGGAAGTGACATTAGATCCCCAACCCTACTAGGATAAGAAAGCGCTGAAGATGATGACGATGCTATATTTTAGGACATATTTCAAATCCTTGATTCTCACCTATTGCAAAGATTTATTTTTATTCAACCGGAACTATAAAGACGTGCTCATTTCGATGCAATCCAATATATTATTGGCCCAATATATTAAATATATTTATGTAGCCTTGAATAAAATCCACTTATTTATTTTCTTTTTTGAAGAATTTATTGCTTTTCTGATCTTGAAAGCGTCCATGACTTATGAACTTGTGAACTCACCATATGCAAGGATTTCTTCACACTTGCCATTCACTAATATTCGAAACTGGCTGCGAAGTTGAGTGTAATTATTTAAATTAGAATATTAAAAACCTGTAATTATGAAAATTTGTGATTTGTTTCACTAGCAGGTCGAAAAATGTTTTTCGTATGCATTTAGCAAAAGTTGCTATCCCAGATGGCATTCTAGATTTTTGACCTCATTAGGTCATTACAAACCAAATTGGCTGTTTTAGTTGTTGACCTAAATGATTAAATATATTTGTGGAAAACCAGGATCTTGATCTTAATTTCTAATCATACTTAACTTTCCATATCATCTAAATATTTTATTACGTAAATCTTGTTTCAAATAGAGATGTGCACACTTTCTTAGGTTTCACATCATTCACATCAATATTGTTGCTATTTTTAAATTAAATTAAACGCTTGTGCTGTGAAAATTGGACATACTCTGTAATCTTTTGGAAAGAAGTTCAAACCACCAATTTTTTTGTAGATCATTAGTCGTGTGTCTTAACTACTGGCCTAGTAATTTACTTATCTTGCCAGATAGGCTTACCGTCTACTTTAAATGCATTTATAGTGTGGCGTCTGGACTACCGAAGTAATATTTATGCTGGACTGCCGAAATTTCAGTCGGATATTTATTTTATATTCACTGTTATATGGGCTAATATATGATTTACATTATACAATATTGCAGTTTAATACATAATCATTAGTCATTTAAAAGTTTTTAAAAGTAATCTTTTTACACTCCAGTTATATTGTTTTCAGTAGGTCCAAGATTTTAAGTTCTTTGTTCCTTATTTTATTTATTTATTTCTTAAAATATTACATTACCGTATATCAACTAGTATTTTACATTTTACATTCTAAAATCTATTACTTATATACTATCCATAATAACCTATATATTTACATTTACATGTAATTTAATCTATGGTACAATATATAATGTAATATGTAATACATCTTATAATATGATCTAATCTATGGTACAATCTATAATATAATAAATAATACATCTTAAACTTTCTAGGTACATTAAACAATTTTGTAAAAACCCTGCAGCAATTCCAATTGGATTTTTTCCAATTTTAGAATTGTGAGATTGTGTTTTATTTCTAAAAAGTTATCTTATTATATTATGTTTTTTTCTTGTATACTGGTTATGTTCATATTTTTTTTTCAATTTATTCCATACACAATTTTTCATTTATCTGAATGTCATTATTTGTAATATTTCTACCGTCACTTTGTTTATTGTGATCGATTTCTTTTTAATATTATTCTCACTACTTTATTTTGCAAAATTGCTAATTTTTTAATTATCCTTCACTATCCAGAAATAGTAAACTGTAATAACTGACACGGGGGACTATTATGGCGTTCATATAATTCAAGGAGGGATAGGAAAAGGAACAAGACGAATAATCCTGCGTTTCAAAACACAAACTGTTTTACGGTAGTTTTGATAAATTATTGGCTATTTGATTGACGCATCAATCTCACCTGTGCAATCTCCACATCTAAAAAATACAAGTAATAATATTATTACCTTGGAATGGAGCTTGAGATGATATTTGGCCTCTTGGAGCCATTACCCGTCAGTCATTCCACGCTTTCATCTACCGTGTAACGTCGCTGTTTACCTACGCACTTATCCAGGGTCTTCAAAATGTGACTCGATATCTTGTATAGTCTGTGGCGTAGTACAGGGAAAAATCCATTTTAAATATTACACTATTTAAATATTAAACTATTTTACAAAACATGCGTGCGCCGGGATCACGTAGCCTGAATGGACAGTGACAGACTCGTGCATACAGCAGCAAATGAAATCCCCTCTGGACAACACATACCGGGAAGACCACCGAAAAGATGGAGGTATAGCTGGACCTCGTATCCCAGGAGGCGTAGTTTTCTGTACCACCGAGCAACAGATCTACAAAAAAGAGAAAGAAGAAAATGTATAAAAACTAGACACGGGAGATTGATGCAATACACCAATTTTAAAGTCTACATGACGATGTAAGTACAAAGGCATTGTGGGGAAGGGGGTGGAGTCAACCCTCGAGTAAAGAACAATGAATTAAACTGTGATAAAGATTCGTTTGGGGTTTCACATAAAATTTGTAAGACTTTATTTGCATTTTGACAGAACTGTATCACTAATAGATCGTACACAATATTTTATTACATTAAAATTCTTTTTCTGTGTATTAGAAATCACCCTTTATTACGTAATAGTTTTATATTCATATGTTTTATTATGAGTACAAATACGACATGATGGATATAAAACTATACTTAAATAATTTAAAAATATTCTTCGAACTTTGTGAAAGGAAGTTAAATTATATTTAGAAATAACACTGTTTATATAATAATAATTACATAAATTACATTTAGTGAAAGTAAACAGTGTTTTTATTTTAAAACACATATAAAAATGTAATTTTTTTATATTATTAGAAAATATAGAGAAAATTGGATAGTGCAAAACGAAAATAAAAATTTTGCAGATTCAATAAACAGGGTTATTTGGAAAAACATTAACAACCCCGCAGGGCTATATTCCTGCCTTGATTATGAGTGGAAAATGTTCAAACAATAGTAATTTTTCCTATTTTTGCTTATTTAAAAAAAAATCTTGAACTATCATTATATCGATTACGAAAAATTCAATTGTTTCAATACAAATAAAATAAAATGATAAGAACCCTGGAATATTTTCCAATTGAATTGGGAGGTTTTTAATATTTTATTGGACTTTTTTTAAAGGGAATAAATTTTTCAAAATCGAGATAATTTACTGTGATGATAGTCCAACGTTTTAAAAAAAAAAGTTTTTTTTTACAACAAATTTAAAATGCAAACTTAGATGTCGCATATTTCTATAACTATTGATATTAGGTCATGGTTGCTTGAACATTTTTACTCATAAATAAAGCAGGAATATAGTCCTGTGAGGTTATTAATGTTTTCCAAATAACCCTGTAAATGTAGGGGCCGTCGATATGACAGACGATAGCTTATTATGAATTTGAGAAGACTGAAACATATATTCTATCATAAATATTCACTCTAGCAAAATTTACGTAAATATGACACGCATGAAAGTTTACTTCATATTACATGCTATTTAGACCCGTCTTGAAATAGTATGATAACAGAAACCCTCGAATTTCAAACATGTACATTGAATATCCAGCCCTTAACAAAACTATGTTTTTCAAATGGCTGCCCCTTGGTGTTGCTGTTAACGGCATAGTTTGACCCCAGGTATAAAATGAAAGTGTTAGGTATTAAGGTGAAACGCAAATTCTAATTTAATTGAGTATATATTTTTTGAGAGTCGTAGGCAATTGTGAATATATTTGATTATTAATTAATGTCTTGCGCACATGGCGTCATTGCAAGGAATAAATGGAAAACATTATTTATGGAAGTCACCTACAACACCGTGTGATAAAATGAACTTAGAACATATTTTAATAGCGTACGTAAAAGCCAACATGCCTGAAGTCCAAAAAGCTTCAAGATATATTATATTTGTAGGTATGTGTTATAGAGGCAAAGCTATTTTTTATATGGGAAAGTATGTGTAATGTAATAAAGCATCTGGATGGACGTCTGTCTGAGCATATGATAGAGACAAGAGATAGAGAGGGAAGATGGGATTATAAGGGATGCGCGTGCGGGCGCGCGCCATTGCGTTGATTATTCATTAGTGTACATACTCAAAATATTCAGAATCCAAATGATTATTGTACAAAAAATGCATTTTCAGATTTTTTCGCTAGTTTTTTTTAATACTTTTTAATTTTTTATTCTATACTTGTAATGCTTTAACAGTATAACCGTTTGTTGAAACTAATCCAGTGAAAACTATACCCAGGAAGGCCTATGTCAGATTTTAATTTTTCGTAGCTCGAAAATTCCTAGCAACAAGCTTGCATGCGAAGACGTATGAATGTGTATGAGACGAAAGTGTAGTGCTCTATCCTCTCTGCATACCCACGCAAGAAAACGGCTTTAGTTAGATAAATGAATCAGTTATATCTCGTAAAATCTCTCTCATCTCTACACGAGAGAGTACGGGCATTATCCTTGACTCTAGCCAACCGAGTTCCTCCAGGGTATGCTTGGCTACAATAGTTTAGAGACTAGAAGGAATGTATATTTGATTATTGCGTGGTGTGATGAATGATCCTGAAATAAGGTTGTATGTTCCTTACCTTAGACGGCGTCAGCATAGATTGTCTCACATTCCAATTTACAGGACCAACCTGCCGATGGTTATGCCTGTTAGAAGATGAACAAGATGAACGCTATGCTGAACAATATCACTTTGGACATTGATCTGTTCCATATATCTGAGAGGGTTTTCTAATGCAGGATTCTCCTACATTTTTGATATAAATCGTATGAGGGGTATAAAATAAAAGAATACTGAAAAATTAAAAAAAAAATTTTAATGTAGTTACCGAGGATTACTAATTGAAAATGTACTGAATTATACATTTTATGTGTCTATCCCTTCCAAAATGATATTTCCTATAAAATCTCGAATACAGTACATTGTAAATAAGTAACCCTCGATGACTGCATTACATTTTTTTTGGATATTGCTGCCTTTGCTTCTGTACCCAATATACATATACCTATGTATGTTAATTTAAATATTATCACATTTAGGAATTAAATGTATCTTTGTAATGTAAATGTTGCATAATAAATAAATTGAACTGAATTGAAAACAAAAATCCTGGAAAACTTTTATCTAAAGATTTTGAACGCCCGTGAAAATATTCTGATACGAAGGCTAGTTAAAAGATATAACCTTTAAGCTACAGATACACATGCTTATTTAGTGGCACGTGAGCATGCGCAGTATCGACCTTCTCTAGGCCTTGCTTATTAGTGGCATGTGTGTACGCACATTGCTAGTAACGAGCATGCCACTTAGCCATACAACCGCCGGTTAATTTATGAGCATGCCACTAAGTGGACGTTGTCGTCGCGGACGTTTTTATAGAACTATTTGAGTTCTACAACTTCTCTATAGAAAGTATTTAAATATCTCTTACCATTAAGACAGTGTTCATAAAAAACGCATCGCTCGACCATTGTTTCGTCGACTTTAGTTGTAAAATAGGTCACCACGAAAAGCCCTTTCATTTTAACGGGATAATATATAATCTGAAAGTCCATTTTAAATATTGATGAAAGAATTTTTGAAATCGGATGAGATTACCGCCTACATTCAAACATATAAACTTTTTCTCTTAATATATTAGTATAGATAAAACAAATTAAAAATGTCAGATATAATTAACCATAACTTTGACGTTTTACCATAAATAGTTTGGTATTGACTTCTCGCTACCTGACTATTGTTTAAGTCGGATCACCTTCAACTGAAGTTACTTTTCCTTTTATGGTACTCGACGGCCATTAGTGTAGTATATACGGTTACTGGGAAATCTTCGCCGGTCCACCTGTGAAAGGTCAAATCTCTCTAAGACAATTATTATGAGTAACAAGCTTTGCATGCAACAAATAAATTCGTTTGAATTCGAAAATTGGACAACATTACAACGCCTACTTGCAGAAAGCTGTCAGAATGTAGAGGTACTACCCAAAAATTAAACAATTAATGCAATACAATAATTTTATATAATACGGATGGCGCTGGTTTTTTGCTATTTTGTTTGTTTGTGTTTATTTAGTTGTTAAAAAGGCACACATTTTTAAATCTAGTAATTAAACATAGATAAACATAATACTTTCACATAAAGATTCCCAAAACATATGTCAACATAAATAATCATGAATAGAAACACATTTTCACATCTGGCACAAACTCAAGAAGACTTTTTAAAAAACATGAAACAACATAAAATGATCATACATTAAACTTACTTTTCACAAATTTTTCACTTAACCTACGAAAAGTAGTGAGACTATTTACTTCTTTCAAATTTGCTGTAGTTCATTGAACAATTCGAAACCTTTTTAGTACAAACTATTTTGTGTTCCTGCCAGTTTTGTTTGTGAATATCTATTTCTCTACTTCTCGTAGGATAAGTGTGGATCTCAAAATTATGTATTTCATATTTTTATATATGTATAATGGAACTAATCGTTTTTTTTATTTTATTTATTTTGTATTGTCATTACCTTCAGTTGCTTTACCATATCGCTTGCAACACACAAAAAGTAAAAAAAAAATGTTAGATGAACGAAAAGTCTTAATTTTTGTTACATTTGAGTATCACACGAGACAGTAGAAATGGAAAGGATTGCATGTTATCGAGGATTTTACAGCACTCTCGCCTTTTTGCAGTAAATTAGAAATTACTGGAAAGGTTCAGATGTCAGTCGATCATATTCGAAAGTTCGCAAAATAGTGTTCCTATTTAAGGGCGACATAACCGCTACACGAAACAATTTTGTTGTAAAAGTCTTTCGATTTTACGGAAAAAATCGAGGGCGGCGATTCAGTGTGGCCAATGAAATAAATTGCAAGAGTCTTGTCGAGTGTTCAACAGTGAAAAAGTGCGATCCCGGACATGCGAGTATTCTAAGACGATGTGTTCCGCATAAATGAATTGAAAAAATGACCCTCGACTATGCTGTCCAATGTACTGTAAAGAAATAATACATCTGCTGAAGAGTCATTCGAAGTTTACGTGGTTTCAAGTTGTTATAGGTATAATATGTTATAGGTGCGACCAAGTCGCTTTTACTCTGGATATCCTTCAACCCGCTGATATATGAACATGACCTTGAGTACTACTTCTGACTGAGGACATAGTCTTTTAAAAGTATATTTCTTCTTCTTTTTCATCCTTTTCTTGTTCTCCGGAGGATAGCGCCTTCTGTGAGGTACATTCCCAGCTGTCCTCCATACTTTTGGGAGATCTTCCGCGAGAGCAGTTTCCACTAAGCTGATTATGTAGTACGATAAAAGGGAATCTGGTGCTGTCCATTCTCTGGACATGACCATGCCAGTCCCTCCTTCGCTATCTACTCCATCGTACAATGTAGTCAGCTTCACATATCCCCTGGTGTTCCTCACGCGATCTCTCAGTGTCTTGTCTGTTATCATCCTCAGCGTCTTCATCTCAGAAGTCCTCAATATTTATTAAATCCTGAAGTCGTCATCATAGGTCTAACGATAATGACGACTTGATGGCCATATCTTTATTTTAACAAATTGTGGAAATTGCTGCTGCCACGTAGTCTTCGTTTTGAATATTTTACTTATCCTGAATAAATCCAAGCACTTTATATAATTTAGTTTTCATAATTTCAATGTGTTTATCAAATAAGATTTTGGAATGCACAAATAAGAAAAGAGTAACCCATAAAAACCAAGTTTTTATTATACTCCCTTTCTTTGCAAAATATAACAACAATTAAAGACGAATTAAAACATATAACATAACACTAAACTTACAGTAATTTAATATACTTCTAAAATGTCAGATGTTTTGAGCTTAGATAAGATTAAATTCTTAAAACATTTGTCAGACAATTTTTCTTTTCTAAATTCGTAGTGAAGTACCTATTATGTATACCGACGGAGTAATTCAAATTTAGAAAATATTCCGCGACGTTATCGGGCCGCTATGCTAGTAATCAAACTTTGGTAATGATTCCAATTTGAAAAAACCATTAAAATTTCAAAAAATCCGAAATTATACTATAATTATTAATTTTTTAAAGAAAATTTGATAGATCTTCTTGATCGTCGCTACGCGTCTACTTGCAAAGTTTCAGCTCGATTGGATCACAGGAAAAGGGTTAAAAATCGATCCAAAGTTTTTTCGACGGCAAGCCGGCGAGCAAGTAAGCAGACGCCACTAGTTAATATGAGTAATAAAAAGGCAAGTAGATAAATCAGTAGTGAAGCTCCCTCCTAAAATACCAACACAATTGTGCGATGTATTTCTTTTATACTGAGACGCCCTTCGCGATATAATTCAGCGCTTTTCCATTTATCATTTTATTACTGAATCATGGCCGTACAGTGTATTAAATAAATTTGCAAAATACAAATATGGCGCAGTTGTGAACATCATATGACATCGTTGACCCCAATTAACAACGGGGGAATGAAAATTGTGTGTCGCAAGCTTTGTGTTCACCAGATTTTCTATCGTTAATGATTCGCGGTGAGTTTTCAAGATTCAGGTTAGTTATGAGCACTTGGATGCTTGGATTGTTAAAAAGATGACTTACAAAGAAGAGGTAAGAAAGGCTGCAAATAAGAGGAGAAAATGCAAATGAGCCAGCAAATCTCGAAAAAATGCGTAGAAGATAATATTCTGCCAGCTATCCTAGAGCAAACCTAACGGAGGCAATGGTAGACGGGAAGACAGTAGCATCCAGTACTTCTAAATGGAACACCAGAAACACGCTGCAATCAGGAAGAGGTGACGCAAAGATAGGAAATGATAGATCTAATAAGTGGTTTAATGAATCCCAAATTTTAAATATCTTAGGAACTGTAAATTTTTTTTTATTAAAGATGAATTAATGGACCGATTTTGATTATCCATTGGGTCTGAGGAGGATAAAGGTTTTACAATATTTAAGGCATTTACTTTGTGGTCAGGCATTTTAACAATGCATGTTATGTCAACATATTGTTATTACAGTACTTTCTGTGAGTAAGCGGTTGTATACTAACATAACCAACATTTTGTTATAGATACGTTGTTGAGTTGCGCATAGCCTTGTTGAGACTAGCAGGACAGCAACGGCAATCTCGTCATAACAAAAATACATTCTTGGTCCTGAAGATATAAATTATTAACATACACTTATATAGGTAGGGTACCTAAACAATATGATAATTATCTGTGCCTTCACTTCAAAAGAGAAAGAGGTAGCTCTGTTTGTTATCTGAATAAGACATGGAAGTAGAGAAAGCTGATGATTTCAGAAGAATCAATTCAATTCAATTCACTTCAATATACATTGTAAACCCAAATTTAATTCGTAAATGTTATAATTATGTTAGAAATATATAAACAACAAAAACAAATTTTAAACATACATAAAATCATTCATACCAAAGGTGTAGGAAAATCCTACTACGAAAAACTCTCTCAGAGACATGGAACAGATCATTGTCAAGAGTGATATTATTTAGCATAGCAGTAGTATATTGGAATGTGAAACCATATGAAAATATCAAACCAATGCTCAGGATTGTAATCCTGAAAGTATAAGCAAAAATCGATAAAAATGCGTAATAAGATACACATTCCTTCTAGTCTCTGAAGTATTGTAGCCAAGCATACCCTGGAGAAACTCGGTCAGGTAAAGCCAAGGATAATACCAAAAAGCAATAAGGTTGTGAATAATTTGGAAAAGGAAGGATAATATTCGCCTTTTTCAAAGTGTCCAATTTATGAAATTTAAGATTCAAATAAAACTTGTAGTAAAATTTTTCGTTGATAAGATTGTCGAAGTGTATAGAAACATCCCTTATTTTGAGATGAATTATTTTTTAAATTCTTTCTGCTAGTCACTCATTTTATTATCTACGCCTGAAAGAGGAAACAAAACGGAAACACTCTAAAAGTATTTACCAAACCATTTATCAAAAAAAACATTCCTCAATGTCATGACTCGATAGACAAACAAATACTCCGCACCAAAGATGAACAGACATTATGTCAACAGTGTTTAGTAACTTGCAGACGTAAATTATTACGTTCAACGGGCGGTCAGTCGAAAACCCAATATTACACAATTCTTTCTAAAAGCATGACTATGATATTAGAAACATTCTACATACGCAACAAAATACCACTTTTATTTTCTTTTCTTATTATTTGAAAAATATTACAAGAGTGGACGTCAAAAGAATCCACTTTTAAAATATTTATATTAGGTCCTTACATATGAAATTGGCGTTTAGTATGGGAGGAACATAAAGCCGATTTTTTTTTATTATAATATATTTATTTAATCAAAGTATGTACCATTGCTATCTATGCACTTTTGCCATCTCATAGGTAGTTCATCGATCCCTTTACTAAAAAAACCATTCGGACGGGAATCAATAAAATCTTTGAAGGCGGTTTGGACTGCCCCATCGGAATTGAATTTTTTCCTTTGCAAGAAGTTATCCAAATTTCGAAAAAAATGGTAATCTGTTGGGGCAAGGTCCGGAGAGTACGGTGGATGTCTTAGACATTCCAATTGAAGCTCCTCTAATTTGGTAGCCGTCTGTTGTGCAGTGTGTGGTCTAGCGTTATCATAAGCAGCAGTGGCCTAGAGCGATTAACCAGCCTCGGTTGTTTAGCAGCTAGCTTTTCCATCATGGTTTGCAGTTGCTGACAATAGACATCTGCCGTAATCGTCTGGCCAGATTTAAGAAAGCTGTAGTGAACGACACCATCACTAGTCCACCAAACGCTCACAAGTAACTCGCGTTTGTTGATTTGCTTCACTCAATTCGTGAGGTACCCACCTTTCAAGCTTTTTCACCTTACCAATTTGCTTCAAGTGAATTAAAACAGTTTTATCACTAACACCGCAGCCTGCAGCTAACTCGGATGTGGTTTGCGATGGATCCGCTTCCACAATAGCCTTCAATTCTTCATTATCAACTTTGGTCTCCGGCCGTCCACGGGGCTTGTTCTGCAGGTCGAAATTTCCAGAACGAAAACGTTGGAACCAAAAACGCACTGTGTTTTCTTTTGCGGCACCGTCGCCATACACATCATTAATCCTTCGAGCCGTTTCTGCAGCATTGGTGCCACGGTGGAACTCGTACTCCTAAATAACGCGATATTTCAAGTTTTTCATTTTGTAAACTGAGTGATGTAAAGAAAAAAACAATTGAGGAAAAAACAAATGAATTATAATTTTCAAAACACAAATACATGAGTAAATAGCTGTATAAATTTGGATTTGGAATTCCTAACCAAAGAGAAGATATTTGAGATCAAATTTGCCAGTACGGCAAAACGCCAATTTCATATGTAAGGACCTAATATACGGTACAAGTGCTCAATACTGCTATTTCTCAGAGTCGTGCAGTGAAAACAATAAGCATAACTTTCATTTTAAAATATTATATTTGGAAAAAAATCAAAATTAAATATTTATCTGGCAGAATATTATGAAATATTAAAATATCAATATTATATTGTCACGTGTTGTGGCTGCGGGAGAAATGAATGAAAACGCTGGAATGTGATAACGGATTTATTGATTACCGAAGAATTAATTAAAAAAATGTACAAAGTCACTTATCACTATTAAATGTAACGTTATTATTGAATTAAACTGTTTCGCAAATTTATCACTCGTAAATAGACACTTTATATTCGCTTTAACACTTTATTCACTATGCACTAGAATATTCTTTCCAATTTCCTCACTTATTAATTTCGCTTCGGTTTATTTCGCTACGTAAGAACTTTCCAGAATATCTCTGTCGAATTATTGCTCGCTTGGCCAGCCTGGCCCGCAGCTCGCGATTGTGTTCTTTTCTTCTCCTACTATGCCTTCTATTATCGCTGCCAAAAAACGACATCTGACTCCTCCTTACTCCCGTGTGCCGTATTGTATTCTCTAATGCTGATATCGAAATTTCCAGATGTTTCCAGTGTTGACAAGAACTTTCTCGTTTTTTCTAGATGTTTCTCGATGTTAATCGTAAGTCGTAAATTATGCTAGGTCGTTCTGAAATCTTCGTTAGTATTGTGATAATTTCAAACTGTCATTTGACATCAGTCCGTGATTCTTTTAGCCTCGTTACAATATTAATTATTGCGACAGAAAGCTCTAAAAAGTAAACAAATCAAATGCGGGGATTCCAAATTGGAATCCACAATTTGGAACCCCCGCATTTGAAAATTACCATTAGTGCACAAACATAATTTATTACCAAGAATATCATATTTATATCAAGTTGCAAATCTATCCTCACCCTTATAAGTATTACTTGTCATTATTGTTTGAACAGAATTGTTTCTTAGAATCGTGCAGAAATACAAAAACCTTAATTAATTCTTAAAATTATAGAGCATCTCTTTTCAATACTTCTATACCTATAAAACTCAATGTCTCTCTATCTGTCTGTCTGTTCTCTATTCAAATCCACACCGTTTGTCTGATTCGATTCAAATTTTGCATACTTATGCTTTGGGACCCGGCGGGTAACATAGGCAACATTTCCCCCCTATTCTCATACCCCTTCCCCTCCCCATGACATATTTTCGATGCAAATCTGTACCGTTTGACCGATCGGACTCAAAATTTGGAATCTTATTCTTCAGGACTCAGCTATATTTCCTCTCCCCTTTTACCTTTTCTCCTCCCACTGATATATTTTCGATGCAAATCTATACCGTTCGATTCAAACCATTATTTCCCCCCACAAATTTATTTTCAATTTAATCATTAACCCGCGCAACTCCGGGTACGAACAGCTAGTTTAATATAAATACAAGTTGTTGAATGTAAAATAATTAGATTGATAATACCCTCATAAGGCAAAACTTGTCTCAGAAAATTAAAAAGGAAGAACTTAAAAAACAATTGTTTTTGTTTCCACATGCGCACACAATAACTGTCAAGATACAGAAATAGCAATATTGCTCACTTCAGAATGCGGCTGAAAGTCTTTGACAGCGAAAAAATAATACAAATACGTACATTCGGGTGCAACGTACATGTATCAAATATTTCCTATCAGGTACCTACCCTTTCATACTTTGTCAGATTATTCTAAAGGAGCTTTTGGGGTTGCCACTAGCTGTGAAAGTGTACCACACTGTAAAAAAATATATTGAGAAAATTTTTACCATAATTTAGTTCAACTTAAGATTAAAACCAATGAAATAATTACCTACATGAAATATTTAAAAAATAAATACAATTGAAAGAAATTATTCAAGATGACGTCGACATGAACTTTTTTGAGTCGGGAAATTATCTTCAATAATCTTTAGTCTTCCGCTCTTCATCAATGGACTGAAGACGATTTTCTTCACACCACCGATGACTCTTCCATAAGCTCTGCGCCTCTCTGCCGTATATTATTTACAACTTTCTTAGAATGAATAAAAGTCTTGGCTTAATTGTAGTCACCATCATCCTTCCACGTCCTAACATATTTCGTCAAAAAATCACAAGAAAAAGTAATTGCAAAAACAATCCAATTCATTCGGGTTGACCAGTAACAAAAAAGAACACGGCGAGATTACAGACAATTTTAAAACACATATGTGTAAAACCAAAGTTATTAATCAATTAGAAAGACAAATAGAAAAACTAAATCCACAAAAAAATATTTGGCTGCTACCGGGATTCGAACCACGGATCTCCTGAATATTATAAATTAATAAACGTGCATGTATTTTAAAACAATATGTACATCTCTACAGCTGCTTTATAGGATTTCGCTTGTTTTTTTTCTAAGCTGGCAATGGAAACACGTACTATACTTAAGCCATTTGTAGCGCATTCATATATAGGATAATTATATATTGATGTTAATTAAACGCCAAATTAAAAAGAAAACGTACAGGAAATTTGACGGATAATTGGACTTAGTTATGCAGAATGCGCCCAACTCACAAAATACTAAAAATGACGGATTGGACAGTTCAATACGACATCATAATGTACTGAAAAGGTCAAAGCTCAAAGTGATATAGTTTTTTATAAATTCAATATTTTTCCCATTACGGTCATCACCGTTTAATTAACCCTTAAACTAAAAAAAGTGGTGTTACTGTTTTTTGCGGCTTCAATTTTATAAATCCTTGGGGGAAAAAAATAGGTTAAAAATATCCCTGTGCTATAGACGCATTATGTAACATTTTAATTTTACTTTTTCTACACGAATATAATTTATAGAAATCATTAGGGGGTTAAACATTTCTACGTCTGTACCGTTTTTTTTTACATTTTGTAGAAAGTATTCAACCTGTAAAATATGTCAATATCTTCGTAAATAAAAGATTTTTTCTTATAATAACATTAAAAAACAAAAAAAACCTCTACATAAACGATGCAATAATTAAGTGTCGACGTATTAGGTTTTAGTAGGTTCAAATTCTTACAAGGCATTTTCTCAGCTCCATGTTTTTTTGTTTGGACGCTTTCTGCAGAACCACTTCCAATTAGGCGTCTCTAATAATTTAACTCTTCAAAACGTGAGGCGTTGCTTGAACCCGAACGCAAATGAAATCGAAGTCGTCAAGTCTCGGGGCGTATCGAATTGACCTCGTGTCGAACAGAACCTTCACCTTCAGACTAGAAAGCGAGAGTGAGGTAAACTCAGGTTCCCTGACCAGCTTTCCAGGGATTCTCACGTGTCCACGCCGCGGATGGAGGCTTCTCTGATTTATGACGGTGTCTCTCATTATCGCTAACATGACATTGCACGCGTCCAATTCCTGACGATTGCTGGTTGTCGAATCTTGGTCAGCTTGAATAGAAGAGTCTTAAACCAGTTTTTTTACTACGTAACTCATCAAAATTGAAGTATTTTAATTTATATCACAGCGAGTGACAACGGCGCCGTCTAGCGTCTTGTTAGAGTTTGTGACGTACATCGTTACGTAGAGAATTATGCATATTTAAATTTTTTTAATATCTTATTTTTTTCCTAAAAAAAGAGAGATGCAAACACGGACTGTGTTATTCTGAAAATAGCAATAGTGAGATGTCAGATCTTTATCCCAATCTTGACAGGTATGTATAACATTGTACTGCCGCCAATTTCGATGTTTTAAGTTTGACATGTTTGAAATTAATGAATTCAATCAATCAGAAAGCTCTAAAGCGTAAACAAACCTTAAGTTGTTCACAATTACGAATAATGAGTTTTCTAATTCATTGAATTCAATAATTTCAAACCTGTCAAACATAAAAAGTCAAAAAAACGGCGTCACAATATTATACAATAACTGTCAAGATACAGGAAATAGCAATATCGCTTAGTTCAGAATACGGATGTACGTGTCGCATCCGTATTCTTAAAGTACTGATACAGGTGCTTATGCTTATTAGCATGCTCAAAACCAGCATGCTTTGACAACTGTACACACTTGCTCGTTATTAGTATGCTTATTTTAAGCATGCCCAAAGCCAACAATCAAACACACGTGCTTTTTGGTGGCATGCTCTTGTCATAGAACAGAGACGTTTTTGTTCAAAATGGAAACATTGCAAACTGAGATAGGAAATTCAAGTGAACCAATAAATCAAAACAGTTCCCGAGTTTTTTTGATTTTAGTTTTTATAATTATTATTGTAAGATTTGAATCATTCATGTCTTTTAATAAAGTTTTGTAAGTATTATTTTTTGCTACATTATTTTTATATAGCGGTGACCGAATATTCCACAGACATTCGTGATTCCTACAATGAGTCATGAAAAGTAATGTTTTGTCATCTCCCTAACGCGCCATATTTGTTTCATCCGTCGCGGACTGAGAAGATTGCATAGATAATTGCTACTAGCCGCGAATGATATAAGCATGCTTATAAGCGAGCCTGTTCACACATGCTCAAAAGATACCCCTTCCACCCACAAATGTAATGAGCATGCTCATTACTAGCAATGTGCGTACACACATGCTACTATGTAGCAATGGCTCAAGAAGCTTAATACTACGCATGCTCACATGCCACTAATGAGCATGTGTATCAGTACCTTTACTGCTTGCGTATGACAATGGGACTAACTTGCTGTGTCCTAGAAAACCACCGATCGCTGTATCACTAGGCGAGAGTCATAATCACTACACCAACAAACTTCTAATTTATACTTCATTATTTACGTCGTCTGGTAGAGTTAGTGACAAAAATTGTTGCCTACATTGTAGCATAGACAATTATATATTTTTTTGCTTTTTATTTCTTATTACGATAAATCACACCATTATTTGCGCCATCTGGTGGTGTTAGCGATGGACGTTAATGCGTAGAGAATCATCATCTTTGTTTTGCATTTTATACCTCTTGTTATACACAAGTGTCTCGTAAGTAGTAACAAAAACTTCATCTTCTTCATTCAATTTTAAATAGAAAATATTTTTTACACTTTGAAATGTCGGCTGTTACAGAGATAAGCGACATCTAAGTTTTCTTTTTTTTTCAATATTTCTAACTTATTTTCTATAAATCGTTGGATTATAACTGCAGTAACTTATATGGGAATTTTAAAATGCATTTGCATTAATGCAATTACAATTAAATGGCAAAACTTTAAAAAATATATTTTTCAAATTTCCGCAAGGTTTTGAGTTTTTGATATTCGATTTCCTTTTTTTTTACATAGAGATGCAAACACGGAATACGTGTCACATCAATATTCTTACTATTTCCAAACAAAGCTGTTTAGCTTGAAACTGTGTTTAGTTGCTTGTGCTATGAAAATAGGACTATCTTGATAATCTGGAGTGAGGTTCGAACCCGCGACCTTTGAATCACGAGGCGAGTGCCTAACCACAAGACTAACAAGCTACTCCTTTACTTATATTGATCAGAAATATTGGAAAAAACGACAACTTTATATATCTGGGTTTGTGGTGGGTCCCGCTTCACTGTGTAATTATGTGACGTCTCGGCATTCTTTCGGCTACTGTGCACCTTTCTTCTCCAGCACTCGTGTCCTCTGCTGCGTCTGGTCCACCGCTAAGAGGCTGATTTATCTCTTTCTGGTTTCAGGCTCATTTCCCACACTAATCCACCATCACCGACACCATAAATAATATTGAGTAAATAAACGTTTCCGTGTTAATTCGCATGTCCGCGGCTCACAAAAACGAATTTACATGTTTTCTCCATAGACTCGCTTGAGATTAGTAAGAAAATTAAATTAATGCAAGGCCGACTATAAATTATTTTTATTGCCTCTTAACGACAGATTAATTATTTGGGCGGCAGGTGTAAATATCAATCATTGTCCGTGCCGAAGACGTTTTCCATTCTAAACTACAGTCAAATAATTTAAGATAAAGATAAAAGATAAAGATAAAGATTAAAACAAAGATAAATTCAAGTGTTTTAACACGATAATTTTAACGTCTGTATTATAAATTAATATGTCGTGTAAAATATATTAGTTCTAAAGCATTTGTGTAATAAAAACAATGTACAAGTATTTAACATCACGCTTATTAAAATATAAACGTGTAAAAAATCTATTTGAGAACGTGTTAGTGTCAGGAATTAAGGGAATTTTTGAGTTAACATACGAGCTCTTTAAAATATGTTTTACTTTACTTTGTAATACACGCACACAATATGAGTTATTAAATTACTACTATAGTTTTGAGAGGGGCATTCCCTCTCATCATCAGGTATAGATAATAACTAACTTAAATACAAAATTTATCAATCTAATCGGGTACCTAGGTCAGGGAGGCGCGCGGTAGGGAAGGGTAATTTTTCCCCGAAAAGCTCTAGGAGTGGTGAAGTGGACTGAATGTGATACTATTTATATATATGTTTCTAGAATTCAATTTTTTTAGGATATCAACGGTTTCCAAACTATTCATTATCCATCCTCTATGAGGAACCGAGTGGAGTAATTTTAATTTATGACTATCGAAAGAATGATTAGTGTTAATTATATGATTGGAAAATTCGGAGATATTATTATTTTTTAAGCAGCGGCGATATTCTTTTAAGCTGTGTATTTAAATTTCTAGTGGTTTGGCCTATATATTTTTTATCACAGTCTCCGTAAGTTATTTCATGTATCCCGCTTTTTTCCAACATGGTGATGATAGGGACTGCTCCTCTCGAAACTATAGTAGTAGTTTAATAACTCATATTGTGTGTGTATTACAAAGTAAAGTAAAACATATTTTAAATTATACTGCTGCACCACAAAGTATTTGCCAAATCTTTCAATGATATTAAACGAGCTCTTGTTTATTCGAGGATTTTTGGTGACTAAATTAATATTAACGAGAAATATGATTATAAAATAATTCGTACAAAAATTAAAATATTAAAAACAAATTAATAAAATATTGTCTAGGGATCGTGGATGTTAGAAGCAAATAAAATTCGAGTTTAACTAGTATATGCCAGGCGCTTGCAGTGGGAACATTGAAGCGTGACTTTTTTGTAAACTTATATTTTAGTAAAAAAATAGAAATCAAATATTTATGCTACAAATATTTATGCTACAGAAAATATGAATACCATGATAACAATTGTGAAATATTACGAAATTTGTATTCCGTTGTTGTATTCCGATTTTTTTTCCAAATAATTGGTTACGAAAAAGTCATGCTGCGATGTTCCCACTGCATAACCCTGATATACACAGGAGGTCCCGTATCTCGATGTCAAGCCGAATTCGGGTGAAAGGCTGAGTTATAATAGTTATCAGAAAAATATTTAAAAAAATGTAAGTCATGTGTTTTAAAAATTATAAGCATTTAAATAAAACCTGTGACGGTCTTTTCACTCCTGTTGTTACAAACCTTTATTTTTCTTCATTTTTTTTATTATTATGTAATCCTGAATAATGCTTCTGTAAACTTTTGTCCAAAATTCAAAGCTAACTGCTCCAGCTTCGATGAAAATGTCACTTTTTGACCAAACCAAGTATTCAAAATCATTTATATATATTATAATATATAATATATAGAGATATATATAGATTTTTTTTGTTTTTTTTTTAATATTTTTCTGATAACTATTATGACTTGGCCTATCACCCGAACGAAACGGGACACCCTGTACGTACACTAACTGTAAATTATACTATTTAATTAATACCTACATTATCAAAATTCACAATTTGTAGTATAAAAATATATCAATAATTATAAAATGTACCTTTTATATTAATAATTAATAAATTACGAGAACAATAAACTTTAACCGCTAATATCTCAGAATATAAGTTATATTCGATATTCGTGCGATATGTACGTATGTTAATAAAATAATTTAAAAATTCATAATAAATTTTTTTATTATGAATTTTTTATCTTCCTTTTAATCGTGACACGCCCCTGGTGCTGGGTCATCTCACATTTATGAGTTATTAAATACGCCTCACTTTGATTGTGCTGTACTTAATTGAATATTTTATGGGGTAATTAAGCAACTTAATTTGCTGTTTTTATCCTCATTTTCTCTCCGACCAGGGTTACCAAATGCCGTAGTAAAAAGAGAACAAAGCAAACGAAAAAGAAGGACAAAAAAGAAAAAAGTAAGGAAATATTATTGAACTAGCTGCAACCCGTCAAAAATGACGGGACATTGGTTCTCGTCTTTGCTAAGCCTTATTATATTATATTTATGGTATCTTCCCTGGTAGTCCACGGAAAGGCGGCCGTAGCAACGTGCGTTGCTTGCCCGGGGTTCAAGCCCCGTCTCGAAATTACGGGGACAGACAGACGGACAGACGAAACGACAGAAGGACAGACAACGAATTTATTAAATCTCGATTATGTCCTTCACTGATGCGGAAATGTGGTCAAATACGAAAATATTTCTTTGGAAAATCTTTGGTCCATAGAGTAAGGAATGAACAAATCAGGAGTGAATTGCATGCTGGCTGTAGTGTGGTAGATGGAATAAAGAAAGGAGTGCTGAGATGGTTAGGTCACGTGGAACTTGAGAGCGAGGAAAGGATGGTTAAGAAAATATATTAGAGGATGGTCCTGTTAAAAGCCCCAACAACCGTAGAACTTTTATGAGAAAATGTATGCATGTATGAAGCAAAAGCGATATGGCGTCTTCTCCTTTCTGCTATGGTTAGTTATTTAAAAAAAGTATGTTAATTAATTTATATTTATTTTCCTTGCTCGTTTTAAGTTTTAAGCATGAATTATGTAAAGAATAATGTCTAGTAACCTTGAGTACGGCAAGATGCAGCGTCACAAAAAAAACGTTACAATCTTGAAGGCAGTGTATGTTTTTTGATGCACGCTCTAGAAAGTAAATCAACATAGCCTCGATATCATGCTACATCTATTAAATCCCAAAGTCGTAAATAAAACGGATGCTGCGCACCGTCTCGTTTACGGGTCACGCGCATGGTCACTGCAACCGGAAATGGGGGATTTTAATGGCCAAGGTAGTTTTATTTAACGGCTTTTAGTCTCCCGTGGAAGGTCACAAATTTCTTAAGAGATTATGAAAAGACATGCTACTAAAATCATGCTGTCATTAATATTTAAAGCATTAAATTTGTGGTCAAATATTTTAACGAAATGCTAGTTATTTTAGTGTATAACCAATTTCGAGGATTTTCAGTCTACCGGTTTTGAAACGTACCCGACTCTTCGTCAGGACAACCACTATCCACCACAGCCATAGTATTATTTCAATACCTTCCAAAACTTGGTAGAAAATTTAGTGCATGTTAGCCTTCGCTAGATTAATACGCACGCACGCACAATATTTTGGGCAGGTGTAACTATGTAAATAATAATATGATTGTGGTGTGTAGTGGTATTTACATGCTAGTGTAGTGCTGGTCCTGACGAAAAGACGGGCACGTCTTAAAAGCGATAGACTAAAAATCTCCTTATGTGGTAATATATGAACTAACATAACTAAAATTTTGTTAAAATTATGCTGGTTCACACTTTCGTCTGTTTAATCTTTATGTCTGCAGCGGAGACTTGGACTGTTCGTACTAGCGATAAGATAGATCAGCGTAAAAAAGACAAGCGTAAGACAAATAAGCGTAAGATAGACAAGCGTAAGATAAACAAGCGTAAGATAGACAAGCATAAGATAAACAAGAGGCATGAACACTACTGAACGCGACGCGAAATCGCCGCGTACGTGGGAAAAAGATTGGAATTATGGTCGGGAAAAATGGACTGTACTGAATCGAGAAAGGAAAGGACTCACCTATTTGTCTCTTGGCGTCCTTCCAGATGTTACTTCACCAAACAACTGTTTCACTCAGTTGGCCACCAACGTGCGTTACTCCCAAAGTCCAAAGCGGTGACGAAATTATATAATATTTATAAAATGCAAAATTAAAACAAGACGAAAATTGGAGGTTTTAACAATGAGACTTGTCGAAACGAAAGGTAAATTGTAACTGGTCGAGGGTAGGATAATTTTCGAAAAATGACCAATCAGTGTTGCCACATAAGAAAAAGAAACAATATTCTGTAGAATCGATTTCGACGCCAACGTGACGTCACGAATATCGAACACTACTAAACCATGGACTAATCCGTAAACTCGAGGCTGTTGCGATGTGGCTCTGTAGACGCACGTTGAAATTTTCCTGGGCGGATAGAGTGACGAATGTTGAAGTCCTTCGGAGCGTCTCGGACATATTATGAGAGGACCAAAGTATAGTCTAAACTAACTCATCATCCAGGGGAAAATAAGTGGTAAAAGAAGCGCAGGAAGACGCCGCATTTCGTGGCTGAGACTTGAGTTACCGTGTAACGTAGTTTCTTGAGTTTTTCCATAAGGTAAATAGAGTCATGATAGGCAATAGGCCGATATCCACTGGGTGAGAAGGAGAAGATTATTTCCATTACAAATCTCCCGAAGAAAAAATCATCTCGCCACATGTAAAAACTGCTTTTTTTCATTATCAATGATAACGACTCGACCAATTTTCACATTCGTGAGAAAGGCAAACTGACGGATTCACAGACCGGTTTTTTGGGCGAGAGGTCAAAACAATTCATTTGCATGATTACTTCATTATGAATATTTAAATTTCCGGAGAAATTAATGTACCAAGATCGTGATCTCAGTAGCAAACATTAGGAAATACAATTTAACAAGTGTGTAATTTAAACTGCCTTTTCCTAACTAACTAACTAACCATCACGCCGTTTCCCCGCAGGGGTAGGCAGAGAGGATTGAACGCCACACTCTTCTATCTTGGCACATCACTTTTGCTTCGGCCACATTCATACATCTTCTCATACAAGTTCTACGGTTGTTACGACTTTTAACGGGGCCATCCTCAAACACTTGTTGTATCTGATCGTGCCAGGTCTTTCGCGGACGCCCTCTATTTCTTTTGCCTTCAACACTCGCGTCATATATTTTCTTAACCATCCTTTCCTCGTTCATACGTTCCACATGACCAAACCATCTCAGCGCTCCTTTCTTTATTCTATCTACTACACTACAGCCAGCATTGCATTCACGTCTAATTTGTTCATTCCTTACTCTATCGACCAAAGATTTTCCACACAAGTGTCTTAGTGACCGCATATCTACCGCATTCAGTCTACTTTCATTCTTCTTTTGCCAATTCCAGGCTTCACTTCCATACATTAAGGTTGGCACTAGAACGCCATTGCGTACCGCTAGTCTTGCTTCCTTTGACAGATTCTTATTGGCCATAATTGAATTTGGCCTCTTCCTATCTATCTATATATTATATTTTCAATTCAACAGTCCTATCTAATCAACTGTACAAATTTTTATTTTATTACATAAGTAAGTTGATTACATATATAATAAAATAAAAATTTAATTAACTCTGAGGGTATTTTTTAGTATTTTTCTTAAAAGTCTCATAATTTTTCTCAATCCTCATTTTAACAGGTATTTCGTTTCATTTCACACATCTAAATGTACAATGATGCTATGTTGTGGTATGTATTACAGGGATATGCAATTTACCAAGTGTTATGTTTCTGCTGGTTGATACCATTTGGGTCATTTGGTTATTACTGTGAAAATTTTTATAAAGTTGAAAAATGCAATTTTGTTTGTAAATATTTGAAATTTATTAAATAGGTCTATAGGTAGTCGAATAATCGTGAATATAATGATTTGCATTTTCGTTGATAGTAGATAGATTACTTTATCTATGTTTTGATATGTATGTTCTACGTACACAATTGCTTGATTTTGACCACAGAATGATAATCATTTATTTGCATAAATTGTAGAAGTCTCACAGAGTTGAAGCTATTTATAGGGGAAAGATGTATTGAAGTCTTTATAGGGTATAGTATAGTTCTTTTAAATATTTGAAATAAGGCAGATAAAGAACGTATACAAAACTTTCAAAAAAATCATAATGGTTGGATGTCCTTACGGTGGAAACGTGAACGATGCACTGTATAAAGTGATCACTTATAGCCTGCTAAAACAGTTCATAAGCCCTGTGGCCAACCCATAAGCTTCCGTTTCTCACATAAATAGCATTGTGGTGGTCGAGACCCGTGGCGTTTCTAGCCGAGCATCGAGCCATTATCCGCCAATCAGAGGCTAGATACAGCTGATTAGGCCCCGGGCTTCATCAAGTACAACCAGTCTTCTGCACGTAACATGTTCTGTACTCGACGCCAACTCCGCAAATTTGCGTCCATAAATTACCGCTGTTAATCGTGAGTATAAATTACACCCCGTAATCATTTACCTATCTTGCCTAAGTTGACACATCTCACGCATATATGCGCACTCACAAAATACACGTGCCGACACGAACAATGTGTCTCTGGACGGGTGGACATTTTCTTCTACTCAGAACACATGCACTCTCACACATAACCTATCGAATCTTTTGTGAGACTTACGTAATTTATTTTAATTAAATACTATTTTATCTTCTTTTTCCAGTCATATTCCATCTATGTACAGCCCGCCATCTTCCCTTTCATTTCGTTTGCTAACCCATTAGCCCATCGCTCTAGTTTATTATTAAAAATCATATTATGTAGATCCATATATAACTTTTTTATCACTTCGGCGTTGCTTTTCTTTGCTTAGCCAATAGCTGCCAATAGCTGTTAACCGCAATAGTGACACGTTATTATTGTTGATTTATTGACCTATTGTTAGATGAATATGGCTTAGCTTCCGACCTTTCGAGCTTTCGCGTACGAATAATTATTATTAAATGTGCTTCCTAGACTTTTAATAACCTCGAAGCAAACGTGATGTATGTACAGCGCAATGGAAAACATACATACAGGTGTAAAACAACTAGTCCACAATACTTTACAGGTAGATTCCTGTCCAAATTAAGTGTCAAACATATTTCAATACTTATGGAAATAAGTGACTTCAAAGTAAACATTTTTTCTGCCTTTTTTTCTGTAAAACATTAGAGTTTCATTGAAGTAACTTATTTAGATTATTAAAAAATTCATTCGACTTAATACAAATCAAATAAAATTATTGACCCCTTGCAGAAATTGGAACCAGATATGTTGTTTGCAAAGTTTTATTCATCTCGAGAATGGAACAAAAATATTGTCTTACTAAAGGTCGATTTTTTACCCACGGCAGTACATTCATGTACAGTCAGCCGCCGACAATATGTTGCGAGTAAGTCTGACCGTCCGTCGGTAACTTCGTGTATCGTCCCTGACTTCTTTATAGTACAAAACCTTTTTTTAATTTTTTCTCTTTTTTTCTTCTTTTTCTTCCTTTTTTTGAACCGACCGGTTGCTGCTAGTTATCATATAAAAAGACACTAATTTCATTAACCTTTTAATTATTTTATTATGGATAGGGAATTAAATAATATTAATCACATCTCATATCATAATAATAATAATAACTGTCGATTCACTTCAGCAGCTGAAACTAATAGATAAAGATAACAAATATTTCATTTGGAAATAAAAACAGTTGTTTTTTAGGTTCTACCTTTTAAATTTTTTAGAGTTTTATATTTTTGTATTTTAATATTTTTCATATAAATACACGTTGTTGAATGTAAAATATTTAGATTGATAATGCCCTCATAAGAAATAAAATTAAAAATTAAATATGTAGAACCTAAAAAATAAGTATTTTTATTTCTATGTGTGGTTATGGAGTTCTATAAACTTAGATGAATGTGCATGTCGAAATCTTCAACTTGGTTTCCAAATTGGGGAGGCCGACATATAGCCCACATTATTTTTAATTAAGGATAAATGTCTCACAGGGATGAAGCTAATTTATATACGAGAAAAGTGAATGTAAATCTCTTAAACGATGACTCGGGGCTTACAACCTGTATGAGCTGGCGTAAGTGATCACTCTACACAATGCAACGTTCACCAATTCCATCGTAAAAACATCCAGACATTATCAATTTTTGAAAGTTCTATAGGTATATGTATGTACGAATCCAGAACCTTTAATTTATTACTACAGTATCTGCTAGAGACACCTGTTGTTTTTTTTCTCATTAACAAGTTAGTATACACAGCTTTTGCAACTAGTAATGATACCTCCATACATTTTTTTAAAAAGTCTTTTTTTATTAACAATATTCCTTTTAACGTATATATGGTATTCTTTCGAATTATTAGTATATCTAGTATATCTAGTATATAAAGTATATCCTGAAAATCAATATTTAAAAATTTTAACTTCTATTATTACTCACAAGAAAGTGTTTTAGAAAGTGAAAGAAAGTTTTTAACTTTATTTTTATTTTATTAGGTTCTATTTAGATACAATTTGTACACGTTTAATATAATAGTATATATGTATAATGATATTGTTGAAATTATTGTTCTTAGTCCTCCTCACTAGGGGTTCCTGTGCTGAGGCGGACTAGTTTATAATTATTTATTTTCTATTTTTAAATTACTGCGTAGTTTTCAATCTCCTTCTAATTTATCTGCCTCGACTTGTTTTAGCCATGCTTTTATCCTTTTTTGAACTCTTCAATCTTTTCAATATTTTTGAAGGTTGGGGGAAGGATGTTGTAGAGTTTTGTGGCAAAATAGATATAGCTTCTTTGGCCAAAAGTTGTGTCGTAAGTTGGTATATTTCGATTTACTATTTTACTGCCTCTCGTATTATATGCCGGTGTTCTATTGTTTTGTTTTGTGTCTTTAAATTGATGTAAGAGAATACTCTTGGCATATATTTGTTTTATGCTCGGTACGTCAAAACATTTAAGGATCTCTTTTGAGGGCGTTCTGATCGGAAGTTTTAAAATGGTTTTTATAATGCTCTTTTGCGATATATTTAAATAGTTGATATAGTTTGTTGTGGCAGATCCCTCTGTTATATTATAAACTCTTATTATAAATGTATATTATAAACTCAAAGAAACAAATCGTTTTATATTTTTTTCAGATACTCCTTTAATATCCTTCTAAGTGCTGCCGTTAGAAGACTGACCCAATATAAATTATTTCCATTTTAATATGAGTAACAATTTAATATGTAATACATCAGTTCTGAGAATCCGAGTGACGTGCATACAATTGCAATCGTTTTAAACGAGACGTGAACCGAACAAAATCAACCAATTGCGATGCGCATTGAGTGTGTTGCGCGAATTCAACAATATGAGTTAGAAATTTTCTAAAAATATGATGACGTAACCAGAAATGTCACGCAAACCAAGTGGTTGTACACTTTTTATACGGGGTTATTTGGAAAACATTAATAATCTCGCAGGACTATACTCTTGCCTTGATTATAGTCGAAAATGTTCAAGATATTATGACCTAATATCAATAGTTAAGGAGATACGCGACATCAAAGTTAGCATTTTCTTTCAATGTTTCTATTTTTTTGTAAAACGTTGGACTATCGTTGCAGTAACTCAAATCGATTACGAAAAATTCATTCGTTTCAATACAAGCTAAATAAAATGATAAAAACCCGAAGCTTTTTATTTTTTTATTTGACTTGTATTAAAGGGAATGAACTTTTCATTTTCGATATAGGTTACTGTAATGATAGTCCAACGTTTCACAAAAAATGAGACAGAAATATCGAAAGAAATGCTAACTTTGATATCGCATATCTCCTTAACTATTGATATTAGATCATAATAGCTTGAACATTTTCGGCTCATCATCGAGGCAGGAATATAGTCCTGCGAGGTTATTAATATTTTCCAAGTAACCCTGTATATTTGATATTGGTCACTGACGTCAATGAGGAAGTTCATTGTGTTTTGTTTATTCAATCAACCGAACGCCCACAAATATATTTAAACTAGCTGTAACCCATTAAAAATGACAAACTTTTATATGCATATATTTTTTAAATTGCCTAACAAATTGCTCCATTTACTATGCAAGTTGTAACTTGGAGTGAGTAACTATATGGTGGCGATCTTTCTTTGATGCTCTTAATGCTATCATGTATTAAGGGCATCAAAATGTTGTTGCTTTATATATCTCATGTATTTTGTATTTGTACAGGATACTTACAAAAATATTGAATTGTACAACTATAAATTATACTTGTCTAACTAAAGCTGCTTCTAGCGAGACAGGAATGGTTCAACCAAATTTTGTTCATTTTACATTGTAGGTCGGAAAATATCAAGACGGAAAAAAAACTAGACTTGGAAAAGGCATTTGACAAGCTACCCCGAAGCCTGATATGGGCGACATTGAAATCTCATGACGTACCAGAAGGATATGTACACATCATACAAGATATGTATACTGATGTAAGATGCACATGAGGAACATCACCAAAATTTCCAATTAAATTGGAGGTACACCAGGATCTGTCCTCAGCCCACTGGTATTCTTAATGGTCATGAATTATCTAACAATTCAAGAAATGAATGGTATTCTCAAGATTATGCTTTTTAGAGATGATGTAGTACTGATATCAGATAATCATTGCGACTTACAGAATAGCCTGTAAGTGTGGAGAAAGATCCTGGAGCATAATGGCCTCAAAATTTGCAGAAAAAATACGAAATATCTGAATGCTGCAACATTAACCCACTCTGAAGCATTTAAGTATCTGGGCTCACTCATTCGCGGAGACGGGGATGTGCAGCGGATGTTGACCTAGAATAGGTCTGGGATGAATGAAATTTAGATCCGTAAGAGGAATTTTGTATGATCCGAAAATGCCCATAAAACTTAAAGGAAGTATACACCAGACTATTGTTAGACCCGCGATAATGTATGGATATGAATGCTGGACTATGTACAACTCTTACTCTTACTCGAAACAGCAGAAAAGCGAATGCTTAGATGGTCGGCAGGAGCACACCGGAAGATAGGATTAAAAGTTCGCGCATTCCCGGTAACCCGGGTGTCACGAACATAAACATTAAGCTGGAGGTACAACAATTGAGATGGTATGGGCACATAAGACGGAGACCACCAGACCGCACCGTGAAGTCGGTAATGTCAAAGCTTCGTCAACAATCATCCAGAGGAAGATCAAAGAACTCCCGAATAACTTAATGCTCCAAAATACTACAGAGAAACGGCGTGGATGAAAGTGATACCCAGAATCGAAGAAGATACAGCTTGTAAACAAGAAGAGCCGAGTCCAACAGCCTACCTAGACAATGAGTTGGAACAGTGCAAGGAAGAAGAAGAAGAAGGCATACGAAATAAATTATTCTAAAATCGAACATTCCAAAACTCTCATAGACGAATAAGCACTACGTATTCAGAAAAATGACAAGTTTACGACAATTTTGTCATCTAGCCTGCTTTCGGAGCAACAAAGAGCTACCAGCATCTCTACTGATGCAACTGAGATGATTCATGGCGACGACGGGAGATGGTAGAAATCCAAAATCGCCTCGAAAAGGTTATAAATCTCTTTGCGTAATATTTCAATTGTTCGGCTACCGCTTGGAAGCAATAAAACCACTCGTTCCGCTGGTGCAAGAGAACACCTGTGCCAGGAATTGTACAATGTGATGCATTTTAGTGTTACCTGCATAACTTAAATGTCCAATAAGAGTAATATAATTTATGTTGAACGGAGCATTAAAATTTTGGGTGGCTAGTAGCTAGTTGTTAAAACTTCAATCAGGTCTCCTTTATTATATTTAGAGTAGAAAATATATTCAGAATATTTTGGGTTTGTTCAAATCTTTAAGAACAGTGTTGGATTTTTTTGTCACAGAGAGATCATTAATCAATTAATGCGTATTATTGATGTCTCATAGAGACGAAAGTATATTTTTTTTAAATACGTTTCGTCTCTGTGAGACATCTATAATATACATTAAGGCGGTACATTCATTTTTCAAGCTGTCAAAGTGGCGATATGTGTCGGATAGATCATGCTACTTCAATACGAGATCGAGACATGAACAAACGTCATATCAGATAAACCTTGCAAGAGCGTATTTTTTACGTGTCCTTATGAGATAGAAAGGTTGCGAGGAAACGAGACAACCATATGGAGTACCGACGTTTAAAATATATGGGAACGCAAGTCATGCTCGCGTAATATTATTAGAATTTTAAATGTTTTAAGTCTAGAATATAAAAAAGCGTATGTATATTTCTCCAATAATTTAGGTGTTGTAAAAAAAAAGTAAACAACAATTTTTCTTATATCACTGTTTTTTTAATTTAAAACTTTTGTCGAATAAGCAGATTTAGATATTATTTTGACTTCCGACTGAAATGTCAAAACACCTGTGAAAATAATTGAATTTAAATAATTTTTATTTAAAATAAACAAAAAACTACTACAACAATATGTATTGAATTAAAAATAAAATTAAAAACCATTTATCTATATTTTAAAAATTATCTCGTAAATTAATATCTTACTTGACTTTCAAATAACAATGACATCAACACGAATATAGCGAACATAGCGAGTCAGCAAAAGTGACATGCGTTCAATATTAGGTTATGAGTAGAAATGCAATTTAATACAAAACTAGTTAAAAAAAACATTATTATCTGCGATGAATAGATTGCTTTCGAATATATAATATGATATTATTTTGAACTAAAGTCAAATTTGGCATAAAAACACGTTTTAAAGTGATTTTTTTATGAAAAAATGATTGGACTACATGAATGCGTCCGCCTCTCCCGGCTGGTGCGCGGATTGTGATCTGCAAACTGCGTAATTTTTTGACATATTTCATACTATAGAATTTTTATTTTTAAATATTAATTAACGTTTTTTTTATTAAAAAATTAGCTTTTTAATAGTGAATGAAGACTCAAAGTGCGAATATAGATACAATATATCGTTTAAAATCATCTTTTTATATTAATAAACAACATTTTAAAATGACTAAAAATCGTAAATATTTAAGCATGTTTGAAAAATGATATCTTTTTTAATATTGAATATTTATTAATTTTCTACGTACAGATTCTAGATAATTAAGTAAACTTTCTATGTATGAAAAAACATATTATGCTTACATACAAATTTTAAACAAATCACACTTTGCCCGGGAACATTAAAAACGTTTTTTTTGCCGCGGCCTGTGGATTAATGCCTATATTTTTCTTAATTATTGTAAATAATGTTCAGTTTACTACTTTTATATAAGAACAAAGGTTTTATCTAAGGTATCGCCCTAAAAAAATTGCAATCTATCATATACATTCTGATTTAAATGAATAATAAAAACCCACATTTTCGTAAAAAACGCTGAAATATGCATTTGCAGTGAATGTACCGCCTTAATTGATTTAGAAAATAATATTCTTTACCTTTGGGTGAAATATTAGGTCCTTACATATGAAATTGGCGTTTAGTATGGGAGGAACATAAAGCCGATTTTTTTTTATTATAATATATTTATTTAATCAAAGTATGTACCATTGCTATCTATGCACTTTTGCCATCTCATACGTAGTTCATCGATCCCTTTACTAAAAAAACCATTCGGACGGGAATCAATAAAATCTTTGAAGGCGGTTTGGACTGCCCCATCGGAGTTGAATTTTTTCCTTTGCAAGAAGTTATCCAAATTTCGAAAAAAATTGTAATCTGTTGGGGCAAGGTCCGGAGAGTACGGTGGATGTCTTAGACATTCCAATTGAAGCTCCTCTAATTTGGTAGCCGTCTGTTGTGCAGTGTGTGGTCTAGCGTTATCATGAAGCAGCAGTGGCCTAGAGCGATTAACCAGCCTCGGTTGTTTAGCAGCTAGCTTTTCCATCATGGTTTGCAGTTGCTGACAATAGACATCTGCCGTAATCGTCTGGCCAGATTTAAGAAAGCTGTAGTGAACGACACCAGCACTAGTCCACCAAACGCTCACAAGTAACTTTTTTGGAGTCAATTTTCGCTTGGGGCATGGTTTGGCTGGTTCGGCAGGGTTCAGCCATTGCGATGAGCGCTTCCGATTATCGTACAGGATCCACTTTTCATCACAGGTAATGATTCGATTTAAAATCCCTTCATTATTGTGCCGGTTGAGTAATGCAACGCAGCAGTCAACGCGCGTTTGTTGATTTTGCTTCACTCAATTCGTGAGGTACCCACCTTTCAAGCTTTTTCACCTTACCAATTTGCTTCAAGTGGATTAAAACAGTTTATCACTAACACCGCAGCCTTCAGCTAACTCGGATGTGGTTTGCGATGGATCCGCTTTCACAATAGCCTTCAATTATTCATTATCAACTTTGGTCTCCGGCCGTCCACGGGGCTTGTTGTGCAGGTCGAAATTTCCAGAACGAAAACCTTAGAACCAAAAACGCACTGTGTTTTCTTTTGCGGCACCGTCGCTATACACATCATTAATCCTTCGAGCCGTTTCTGCAGCACTGGTGCCACGGTGGAACTCGTACTCGTAAATAACGCGATATTTCAAGTTTTTCATTTTGTAAACTGAGTGACGCAAAGAAAAAAACAATTGAGGAAAAAACAAATGAATTATAATTTTCAAAACACAAATACATGGGTAAATAGCTGTATAAATTTTGATTTGGAATTCCTAACCAAAGAGAAGATATTTGAGATCAAATTTGCCAGTACGGCAAAACGCCAATTTCATATGTAAGGACCTAATATTATATTACAATTACAGAGATATGCGACCCCAAAGTTTACATTTTTTCTAAGTATTTGACTTATTTTCTGTAAACCGTACTATTACTAGGGTAACTTCAAAAATTCATTCGCTTTAATAGCAAATAAATGTACATATTCTTTAATTCAATGAATACTATAAGTCTCTTCGTATAAGATTGCAATTGTGTTCGTGAGGGTTGTAGTGCGTAATACACGCATTTTTTCGTTGTATTAAGTTTATGGATACGCCCCTCTCATATCCGTAAACTTAACACAACGAAACAATGCGCGTATTACGTACTATACCCACACTAATTAAATTGCAAGCTTACATGAAAAGACCTATACAATATGGTATCATTGGGTGGGGAGGATCATATAAAACATCATTAAACTCACTCTATTTAGCTGAAAAAGGCGGAGTAAAAATCATTTTAAAAAGACCCAGAACATACCGTACAAACCAATTATTCAAAAAATGGCGTGTGCCTACTCTTATGAAAATTTATGAAAAAATATCATTACTACAAATTTTTCTTTTAGGTCCCAAAGCATTCCTTAATCTAAAAATACCCAAATAAAAAACAAACGCAGCCCAAAACCACTATTATTTTTGTAGGAACAAAAAAATTTAATTCATTACCTTATAAAAAAAAATTAAAGACCTTACGTCATTTAGAAATGAACTAAAATATTTTACAAAAAAATCTCTAGACATTTCCATGGCTCTAATATATATTATATATATAGATATGTATATATATATATATATCTAATTATATATTATTGTTTATTTGTTTCTTGATATTATTAACACCTTTATTATAATTTTAATAATATTCATGAAATAATATTATTCCTCCCATAAGCGCGAGCGTCAGCTCCTTGACAGCGAGTAAAAGTTGTTGGTTCTCTTGTGTGGGCATTATTTATTTTTGTTAATTTTTAAACAATGCCCACTTTGCCTAATTCGAAACCATTACGCCACTGTTCGCGCGAAACGCAACGCTGTGAATGTTTATAAGTGATTGATACCCAAAGGAATTAACTAAACTTAAAACGCGATTCTTGCGCGGGAATATGTTGCGTTTTCAAATTTATGTGAGTATTCTAATGCGGCGAAAACAATCTCACAGTCTGACGTTGCGTTCTTGGCGGTATTGTCTGTCTGGCGAGCGATCACCATTCATAATGGTGAACAAATATAGTCAAATTTTGTGCGCAATTCGAACATGCTGCTCCAATACCACAGGTGACTATTTTGCCGCAGGTGAGCGCCAAGGGTTTGAATTGTGTCCCAAATTATTCAATTATTATACTTAAAAGACTACACTGTCACGGGTCATTCAAGTCACTGGACATGAATTAAATTCAAGAACTATTCTTTAATCCAAACTATATCGCAAATAATCATTTATTATCGCTTGCTAGAATATTCTGTTTAATTCTCGCACGTAAGTACTTCGCCCGATATCTATCGCTCCGATTAATGTGCGCGTTGGTAACACTGCGGCCCCTACCGCGTTATCGCCGGTTGAATCGGTTAAACTTTCAAACAATCGTGAACTCTCCGCGGCCCTGGCTCAGCCTTTTATTCGGAACACCTTATTCTTCAAATCTTCGAGACTATTCTATACATTACTAGTCTCCTTTGTTTCCTGATTGTTCTAGACGTTTCGCGCGTGTTGGGCGTCCCAGAATATTATGGAACGTTCGAGAGATTTCGTTCAATATTTTCGACTCAATTAAGGGGGGGGTAAGGTTAATTCGTACAAAAAAAGGCACGTTTTTGTGATTTTTTTGTGACGACACAGTTAAAATCTCTTTATTAAAGCAATGATACATTAAAGTATGACACTTGAAGAATATTGTGTAAAATTTTCAAGATGAAATATTAAAAAATACGGCAATGGCAGCAATTATTCGGACGTGTCTCGGAAAAAAGTAGAATTGCGCTGTCCATCATAACTTGGTGCTAGATCATCTGAAATCAAAAAATCAAAGTTCATTCGTTAAATAATAGGTTTTCCCAGGTAATGCTGGGAGGGTTTTTTGAAATTTCAATTTTTACATTTTTTGGAACACTTTGAAGGGAAAAACGCGATTTTTTGCGAAAAATATCGACTTTTATTTATGTTATTAATATGTTATTAAAAAAAAAATTCAAAATTAAAAAAAATAAAAATAAAAAAAAAAATTTGAAAAAAAGTCTCCAGCGTTACATTGTAAATTATGTACAGAAATAGTGTTCAAAATTTCAAAAGGATCGGTGCAGTAGTTTTGAAGTTATGATGGATACCGACTTTGAAAACGTGAGATGTGGGGAAATCGCTTTAAAGTTTTGCACACTGTAAAATTCAAAATAAAACTCAACCCTTATTTTATACTTACACATAATCGTCGATGCCATATTCAGACAGCAAAGAGCTTTCATCATCAGCATCTTTTTGTCCTTGTCTACGCAAAACTCTTCCAATACAAATAGCACGTCCGGTAGTCCTCAGGTGAGCGCGTCTCTTAGCTGCCCGAGCAGGTATAGAAAATCAGTCTGAGTATCACTCAAATGTTCATAATTTCGTCAATTTTGCTCCGATTGACTTGAAATTTTGACACAATATTTTTGGGATGTTATACATTTAAAAAATTAAAAATAAAATGCAAAAAAAATGTTAAAAACCTTACCCCCCCCTTAAGGCAGGAATCTGCATGAAAAATACTGTGGACTAGCTGTGTTAGACGCTGTGTAAAGTAAAACCCCGTTATTTCGAACCCATATAATTCGAAAATCACCATAATTCGAAATTTTGACGACAAATCCCAAAATGTTAATTTCACAGTAAATTAACCTAATAATTCGTAATTCGAAATAGTTTTTAGCTCCTTACGCCATAAATCAATATATTTTAGTTCATAAAAAATAATTCGATTCATTTTTTTTTTGTATATTTAACGAAATTTAAAAAAATAACATGGATTTTTTGGAGTAATAGAAATGTCGCGATATTTGTATAGGCATAATAATTAATGCTTTATCTAAAATATTTCTTGAAATATGCAAAATACAGACGTTTCTTACAAAATTAATGTTTTTTTATGAGTTTTAGGATTATGAATTAACAATTGTGTTAAAGAGAAGTGATATCAAAAAATAGACCAGCTTTATTTTTCGGAAGAGATAGATTGCCCGCGCATTTTTTGTTGTTATTCAGTTTTTTGTGTGTGAAAAAATACAAGAAATTATGCAATGATGAGATTCAGATGAGTAATCTCAAATCACTACACAATTTGGTTCATTATACAATCTGCTCTACATTTTAATTCGGCTTCGACTGTTCTCCCACGGTTCTAAGGAGATTTGCATGTATTTAGGCCGAAATTCGATAGGCCAACGCTTCGGTAGCCACGTCGTGTGAATGCCAACAAATTAAGTCAGATAATAAATCCCAGCTAATCATTAATGATTTAGAAAAGAGTAAAAAATTAGGGAAGCATCTACCTGACTCTGTCGTTGATCCATGGCTCTGAATAATATATATAATTTCTCCCCGTTCGTCTGGACGGAATCTTATAATCAATATTTCACCCGCTTCCCAATGTCCACTCGAGCTAAAATTTTGCACACAGACGTATTTTAAATGACCAAATTAATAAATTAATCAAAGTTTTATAAGGGAAATTAGTTAAATGAGCTCACCAAAAGATGACGCTAGTTTCCAGGAGCGTGCATCGGGAACATTGAAGCGCGACTTTTTTGTAAACGTATATTTTGGAAAAAATAGAAAACAAATATTTATGCTACAGATTTTTATGATATTACAAAATATGAATATTCAACAATTGTGATAGAAATATTACGAAATATATGTTGTATTCCGATTTTTTTCCAAATAATTGGTTACGTAAAACTCATGCTGCGACGTTCCCACTGCACGCCCCTGCTAGTTTCCAACTCAAACAATATTGGGTAACAATATTGAGACAGAAAGTATAAAATCATGACATGAAAATAAATGTTTTTAAGAACCACGTTTAGGTATATTTAAATGTACTAAAAAGTTAAAAATTAATTTTCGGCCAAAACTTTTTTGCCTCGCTCTCCAAATAAAAGCGTGGGCGCTTTCCCTTCATCAACAAAAGAATTCTGTAATTTATATCAATATCGTAAGTGACGCGTATTGCTAGAAGTACAGTGCCATCTGCATAATGAACGTAGTTCAGAATCTTCCCATTTCTTGTGCAGCTTCTTTAAGGATATTGTTGAATATTTCTTCCTAAGGCGATCGTCCAGCAGAGTGAATAAATTTCACAATTTTTTCTTATATCTTCTCTTGCATTTTTTATCACATTTTTGTAGGGAAATATCTCATTTTAAAATTTATTCATCAGAATACGTATATTTTAAATACGGATATCTTGTTAAAATGTCACAAACTGAATTATATAATTGATTTATAAATTACCAAACCATCGATGTTTTAAAAATGAAGAAAATTGCTCCACTTAGTGGGCCTTTTATGACTGAATGGCCTCGTGAGATGTCCTTTTTATTAAATAATATTACAAAGTAAACGATTATTGCAAAATCTTTAAGTTTGTTTACTTGCAATTTATGTTTTAAAAAACACATTCAACCTTGTAAAAAAAACAAAAAAAAAAGCAGCGTTGTGGGAAAAAATAAAATAATGAAATTTGTGATTCGTTTGTATTACTAACCTCTAACTCAGCCCATGCTTTTATCAACTGAGACAGATTAAATGTATTCGGAGATACCTTCCCCCTGAAGCCGCCTGTTTACTCATAAATGCATTTGTGGTGTCACGCGTAGACTACTGTAATGGCATTTATGCTGGACTTCCATAATTCCAGCTGGATAGACTAGAGTTCATTCTTAATGCGGCAGCAAGAATAGCATATGGAGCATCAAAATTCTCGCATGTTATATGCGAGAATTTTGATGCTCCATACGCTATTCTCCTTTTGCGTGAACTACATTGGCTGCGTTTTCCTCAATGAGTACAAGGCGACACAATATGGCGCCTCTTTATCTTCAAGAGCTCTGCATCCCGGACGACTTAAATAGTAGTTACCAAACTCTGAGGTCAGCCACTACTTCAGCTGCAGAAAGGGTTGTAGAACCGACCATCCACTATCAGAAGGCTAAGTTTAGTGAACGGGCATTTGCGGTGGCAGGCCCAAAGGCGTGGAACTCTCTGTGCAGTGAACAGTGCATCAGAAACTTAAAACGCATACTTTTGTAAAATTCTCTCCATTAAATTAAATACTAGTGTAGGACTAAGCAATTTTAGTGTACAGCGCCCTTGAGGTGATTTTTTTACAAAAATGGCGCTATAGAAATTATCCATTTTTATTATTGTCACCTATTATTATATGGTGCATGTTTCTGAAAGATGTTGCATTTTTTGATGTGTAACATCTTTTCTCTCGCTTTCCTGCAATCTGTGGCAGTGATTTCGTGAAAAGGGACGGAAATGCGTAACAGGAAATAAGACCCGGCCGGGAAAGTGCGAAAAATTTCATTTGACCAATGAGCGCGCGCGATGGAAAAAATATCGTTTATAAACAAATCAATATCCAGCAAGTGCCATCACAGCGAAGAAGCATACTTCCAACATTCAACGCTTCTGATTTTGTATATACATTGCGCGTCTAGTGTCAAGCGTGTGGATGTTTTAGCTTTGATATATTTTGGCTTATATCTTCGAAACTATCCAATAAATACTTTTTTTTACTTTAATGTAAACAATAACTTCCCTTAATAATTTACATTCTCTAATTTAATGTAATTTACGTGATTATTTTTAAATATGTATTCAAAGTTTTCATACAATATGTATAGCTACAACTACCGCCATCGATGAAAATAAATAAAAATATATAAATGACCAAACACATTTCTAAACAAAAATGTAGATATACGGTACCTACCTAGTGCGGCAAAATTCAATAATAAATAAATGCACATACATTTTCTTTACTTGTATTTACAAATTTATAAATATAAACATATATTATCTTTTTAAAATTTTGATGTTAATTTCTGTCGCTGCTCAATTGATATTTTTAATTGTGAGATCTGATGTCAAATGTTTACTCCTCATATGGGACCACTGTAAGGCTCGCTCGTTTTTTTTTTTGTTTCAGTTTAGCTTGTTGGATTGTCGCCTCGTCAATTCAATCTATTTCAAAACCCTCAAGTAACTAAAAACACTAAAATGCGGTCTGAGAGAATCGACAGTGGCGCAACCGCCGCGCACTTTCTCTGGTCGCATCCGGGGCCGGGCCAACAAAGCCGCGCACCCGATATCGTACAACGCATCTTGACAGCTCTTCAATATCTTTGCAACTTGGCTAATTACTATGAAGTTATGCAACAGAAAAGAATCGTGGTCCGGACACTTTCTGCGCGAATGCTCAGAAATACTTTCAAATAAAATTCAGTTATTAATTAAGGGAAATTATAATTGTCTCGCGGAGAAACGAAGGTACGGCGTGAATTTTTTCAGGCATGTTCTAGTGTATATCCACTCGCTTGCCCCGGTCAAAATACTGGACTTCCGCGAAAATCCCTTAATTAAAGCAATCACGTCTAAAAATATGAACCTTTGATCGCGCGTAATTATGTATTTTAAAATATTAATAAAAAACTGATCACGATAAAATGTACAAAAAAAATCCTCCAGTTATCCGTTTATTTATCTACTAGATGTAACCAATCAAAAATGTCGGTACTTTTAAATATCGGTTCCTAAGAAAATTATGTAAAAAAATTTACGAAAAAAAATTTTATCTAAAATTTTTTACGTAAATAATGAAAAAATTTACTATAAAGAATCGACGGACGTTACACGAAGTTACGAGGACAGACAGACGGACGGACGGACGGACAACGAAATTATTATAATTGGGATGACAAATAATAATTATTTTTGAGCACTAACATAGAAAATTATGTGTAAGGTAAAATAGTGATAATGGTAAATTCTCGATTATGCGTCGCGCGGCCCGATATTTGATCCGGGGCAATCCTGACCATGTTTGTTTAAAAGCGGGGCAAGCGAGAGAGTATGTCAAAGATTCGAAAGAATCATCTTTATACTATTTTCATGGTAATGATAAATATTCCAACCATCCATGGCGATAGCATATATTCCAAATATGCAAAATAAGGTGCAGGTGTGTGGTTGTTCTTGGATGGAATCGGTGAACGTTGCATTGTGTAAAGTGATAACTCAGGCCAAAACAGGTCATAATCCCTGTGGATACCCAACTAAAATTTCCATAGTTGCTTTCCAATACCTAAAATCAATTTCGTCTCTGTAAGACATCTAAATCTATTATCTTCTTATTCTTATAGTGCCATCTCTTATCGGATGTAGGAATCATGTTGGCGATCATGACTCTATTCACCTTCGCGTAGAACAACTCCGTTGAGTTAAATAATGGAATGAAGATTTTTTATTTTATTGTATTTCTTAAGTAATTTAATATTACATATCGTATATTAACTAGTATTTTACATTTTACAGTCTACATTTTTTTACTGCATTCTATATTTACTTATTAATAAATATTTACATTTACATTTGGGGTCAAACATACACACACGCACAAAGTAAAATGCAAATATATCTCAGATATTGAGGCAAGTACCACTTTCTGGTGCTATTCTAAAATTATATATTTCATGACAATTTAGAATTTATCTCTTTACTTAAAATTTCGATTTAGAATTTAGAATTTATCTCTTTACTTAAAATTGTTACTCTGTAAAATTAAAAACGTAAAAAAATATATAAAAGTGCGACTTTAGAATGGATATCTACTACATATTATCTATCAGTTAAATCTAAAAGAACATTGATGCAACCACGTACCAACTATCAAGTATTGGAGCGGCTTGAAAGTTTTGAAGAGTTTCAATGAGTTTAATTTTTGAGTTCTTCTTCTTGTTCCAGATCATATATCTGTTATTGAGCGGGAGCTTTTTTTTGTTATTCAATTCAATTCAATTCAATTTATTTAATAATATGTACATTACAAACTAAGTGTTCAAGGCATACATCTTATGGAAGTATATATCAAAATAAAAATATTTAATAAATTAAAAATAACATAAAATCTGGTCAAAGGTGTAGGAGAATCCCGCTTCGGAAAACCCTCTCAGACACATGGAATATATCAATACCCAAAGCGATTTTGTTCAGCATAGCTGTGGCTCTTCCAACAGGCATAACCATCGGCAGGTTGGTCCTGTATATTGGAATGTGAAACAATCTATGTTGACGATGTCTAATGTAATTATCAGGAATATATAAACCAATTCTCTGCATAATTTCAGGATTATCGATCATACCGCGAAACAATCGATAAAAATGCGTAATCAAATACACATTCCTTCTGGATTATTGCAGCCAAGCATACCCTGGAGAAACTCGGTTGGGTAAAGCCAAGGATGTTGCCCGTACTCTCTCATGTAGAGATATCTCAGAAACTTCTTTTGGACTTTCTCCACCATAAGAGAGTACTTGCCCTCATGTGGCCCCCAGATCATCGAGCCACTCTCGAGTCTACTCCGCACCAAGGAGTTGTAAAGAGTTCTCAGTACGCGGGTATTCTCGAAAACCCTGGCAACGAATCAGGCACCAGATACCACGGACCGCGTGCACAGAAATAAATAAATTAAATAATAACCTCGCAAAAAACGTATAATTATGTGTCAATCTGAAAGGAGAACAAGAATTTAGTTTCATCAACAGGAATAATGAAAACTCACTTTACACAACATACATCTATTGTAAACACAAACTGTTGAAATTATTTAAAAAAATATATGTTACACCACAAAGTGGCTTCTATGGATCAATGGACGATACCATACAAGGCGTTTAGCCTACGGATGTCACGAACTATGATAATTGTTTAAAGCACAATATCGGAAGAATGCATAGATATGAATAATTTATCGATACAAATGCACTCGAAAGCTTGACGAATACGAAATTTCCAAATCTTAATCCCCACAATACAAGAATTTAATTTTAAATAATGCCAATCTATTCAGTCCCGGAGATGAACGAAATCGGACTGAATGCAGTTGTCAGACTGCTTTTATGACTCTTGTATCGAATACAATGCTGAATATGCAAGCCAAGAACGACGCGAAGCAAATCAGGCTATAGGTTATATAATCCTGGCTATAACCCGTAAAAGATGACGTACTTCTAATTGAAATTCAGACATACGTCTTGACGTATGTCTGAATTTCAGCTTTATATTAGTTAGAAGATAGTAGGTAAGTCCTAGCGGTATACAGGGTTATTTGGAAAACATTAATAACCTCGCAGGACTATGTTCCTGGCTTGATTGTGAGTCGAAAATGTTCAAGCTATCATGACCATAATTATGGAGATATGCGACATCAAAGTTTGCATTTTTTCTCAATTTTTCTGACTTATTTTTTGTAAAACGTTGAACTATCATTACAGTAACTTAAATCGATTACGAAAAATTTATTCACTTCATTACAAGTTAAATAAAATGATATAAACCCTGAATGTTTTCCAATTGGAATTCGAAGGTTTTTAGATGGAACCAGATAATGGAGGATGGTCCTGTTATCGTCGAACTTGTATGCGGAGATATATAAATGTAGACGAGGCGAGAGTTGTGTGTCGGGGCAGAGGAGTGTGGCGCTCTATCCTCTCTGCCTACCCGCGTGATGGAAAATCAGTTGTATTCTATTTCGAAGGTTTTTTTTTATAAAATATGTTGGAAATTGTATCTATATATTAATTACACTAACCAATGTCGCTGTCGCTGTCGCGGAAACTACCTTTTAAAAGAAACAAATGGCGAAATCGTATAAAGTAGCGAGAAATATGGATTGTTTTAAAATACATGCAGATAATATTTAATGTGTAGAAATACATATTAAATATTACAAATTATACACGTATAATAAAAATGGTCACTTATAAAAATAATGTACTTAATATTTATAGACGTTTATTAATTTTTGATATACATATTTGTGTTTCAAAATTGTTTGTAAATTTCGCCATATCTTTTTTTGGTTATGTAAACCCAGCCGTAACCCAGCTGTCACTGTTGTCGGTTCGGCCGTTCGACGCCATATTGGAGCAATGACAGCTATTTACGTTTTCTCTTTAAACTATTATACGTCATTATATTAAAGTTGTCCCCAAATAAATGGTTGTTGCGTGTGTTTAATACATCCAGAGTATTGTTTTACCACGAAATTTTATTTGATAGATCTTTCTTTAAATTTAGTGCAAGAATATCCTTTTAAAAATGTGTGATAAATACGAAAAAAAATAATAAAATTGGACCACGTTTGTTAATTTGACAATTGACAATAAATTTTAAAGCAAGTTCAAAATATTAATTTTAAAACTCCGCTCTGACTTAGGGTTAGAAATACTGAATAAATACTTTGTCTTAATTATATCTAAACTACCCATACACCCATGAAAAATCACGGGTGTAATTAATAACGACCCTTGCGCGTGACCTGGCCCACGGGCTGATTGCGTGTCACACTCTATTTAACTTAAGTTGTAATTCCAACAAGTTACGGACGCTGCGGACCGAGAGACAACGAAATTATTATATATTGATAGCTACCATTAAGACCTATCAGACCTATTTGCGCAGTAGATATCAATTGTCGCGAAGCGACTACCATAACCGACAGCATGGCCTTGCAGCAAGCTGACACCGTGCAGTGGCCACCATTAGCTGCGAATCGCTCACCATGCTGCCATTGACGACAGCCGATTGGCCACAATGGCCAAATTGACACAACCGCGAAGCGGCTACTATAGTCGACCACGTTGTGAAACGAAGTGAAAAATGGAAATTTTTCAGATTAAACCACAGACCATAGGTAAACAAAACCATCTTCTAGCGTCTTGGTAACTGAAATAGATTTGAGTAACGTATGTCGCGATGAATGAAAGAGTTAGATAGTGTGTGAGAGATAATGTGTTTATAAGGAGGCGCGCTAGAGCGCTCGCTTTTTATTGTATCGAGATTCGACCGCCATTAGTCATTGTGTAATTGCCGTATCAGTATAACGCGAGATTTCTTGTCACCGCAATAAATATCTAGACGAAAAATAGCGTGTTTTACTTAAGACCCAAGATATCACAGTAACTTTAGTGATGCACTTTATTACAAACAGTATTTCGTATCGTATTAGCGTACCCAGTACCTAGCTTTGTCCAGGATTCGCATTTAGTTATAATTGGCTATACCTACAATGAGGGGCTTACCCAGGACCGTTTTATAATCAAAAGGTATATCGATCCTACTCATTCGCCGCCAGGCTGACATTTTTTAATGCTAAAGGCAACCGTGCAACCCAGCGTTGCGAAGCAGAGTTGGGCCGCGCGGCTGCCATCTACAATTTTGCCCCCATTGGCCCGTCAGTTCACTTCTTTATTTTTTTTAAAATATATATATTACACATAATAAATAGGCCATACCTACATATATGTATAAGTATAACAAGACCTTAATTTCAGACATCAAACCCTCGATCATTCAGTTAAAGATCTTTTACTTTTCTACCGCAGGCCCTGCCTGAATAACTATATAATGTTTAAAACAAGAAAGTGACAAAAACCAAAAAACTGATAATATATTCAGTATACATTTCTAGAGAGAGTGAATTGCTGGCTTTTTTTAAAACAATTTATAATTAAAATATCTCACGGTTAATTTCACAGTTCTGGCAATAAATTTTACTTTTAAATTATTTGAGTATAATACTTAGGAATTTATATTTATTTATTCATATTTAAGTATTAATATCGTAGTCGCACCGCACAGCGATGAATAAATTTACAAATCATTATGTCTATTTTGAATGGGTTTTTTTTGTACTTACTCAGCTACAGGCTGTTTTTTTATATAGTAGGCTGATGTTTTTATTGATTAACTCTTAAAATCGAATGATTTTTACTCCCTTTCTTTTAACTTGTAGCGTCTGCGGTTTGTTGTCTGCCGGAAAAACTTTGGATCGATTTTTAAGCCTTTTCCCGTAATGCAATCGAGCTGAAGCTTTGCAGGCAGACTCGTGGCGACAATAAAAATGATCTAACAAATTTTGGTTTAAAAAATTTAATAATTATAGTATAAATTTGGGTTTTTGGAAGTTTTAATGATTTTTTCAAATTGGAATCATTACAAATGAGAAATGACCCCGACGCGTGCAATAGGCACGAAACCTGATTAACTGAGAAAGGGAGTATCTTAAAAAGTTGTTTTTATGGGTTACTTTTTTTATGAAATATTTAAGAGTATTTTACTTTTGGCAATTTATTTTGAAAAATAATATTGGTCAAAATGTCGCCTATAGATGCTGGACATATCGTCATCATTATGGACTATCTCGTATATCCCAGAGAGGATCGATAGATAACGTTTAGTTTCAAATGGCCAAAGAGGAGCTCTTTCAAACATATGGGTATAAAAGAAAAAGCAGCGATATCCAAAAAAAAAATTAATAGTCATCAAGAATTACCAACTTATAATTTTAAAGGAAATATAGCCTATAAATTTACAGGAAACATGATTTTGGAAGGAATTGATACATCAAATGTAGAATTCAGTATTTATATTTTAAATTAGTTAACTTTGATAACTGCATTTAAAACTTTTTTTAATTTTTTTTTAATTTTTCTGCCATTGCTTTTATATCCCTCGTATGGGCTTAATAGCAGGGGAACAAAAAGCGTGATTTTTATTTAAACGTATTTGGAAAAAATCGAAATTAAATATTGCACCGATGAGCAGGACCGATATAGGAGCTTTTGCTTACAAAGCGGTCCAGCGGTTTTAGTCACAATGGACGATCCATTTTGAATAAACGTTTGAATTGTAAAATGACCTTGTTGCGGCGTTTTAGATTTTCAATAATCTGCCAAGAGGAAAATAAATTATCTGAAAAATAATTCTAAAAAAAATTGGTGCGATGTTTAAAAAGCACCCGGTACTGTACAGAAAATATTTATGTCGTGTTAGTAAGATGAGACATTTATGGGAGTCATTTTTTAATGGGGTGGATGGATATTCGAAAGTGAATTAAGTCTTTATTAACAGCTTCCTAAGACGAGTTTTGTGTATGTGGGAAGAAACTTAAACATGTTCAAAACGAAATACAAAGAAGTGAAATAATGTCTGTGTAAGACACCGAATTTTGCATATAACCTAACGAATCTACCAAAGGGCGCTTCACACAAAACTTACTGACGAAAAACACTTATTTACTATGACATACTTATTCACTAGATGACATGCAAAAAATGGAATTAACATTCAAGACTATAATAGTTGGAAGTGCTAGAAAGAATCAGGTGTTTTCGCGGAGTGCATGCTAGGAGCGGAAAACATTACGTAGTGTTGTAGCGGTGTGATTCTATAGGTATTTACATGATTGTATAAACCAATGCGTCTTTAGTTGTTTTTTGTTCCATGACGCAGTTCCGCTGTGGAATTTGTGTGCTGACTATGGACTTGTACGCGCCTTCTGGGCCGCAATCTGTCAGCGGTGATGCACAATCGAGCGTTATATATTACACTAGCCGTAGTTCGTGACAAATCACGGGAAATAATAATAACGACTTGCCTTGCGTGACCGCAAAACGTACGCCGCGCGATTGCGTGTTACACTCTAATTATCTTTAGTTTTGATTCCAGCAATTTACCGACTCTACAGACAGACGGACAAACGGACAGACAGACAGACAACGAAATACTATGTTTGAACATGCAAAATGACGAAAGAAACAACAGAATGAGTCAACAAAATGGAGTTTAGAGTTAAGTGTGCGGAGTTGTTCTAAAGATACATATGTAGAAAGGAATAATTAGATAAGTCAGAAAATAATAATGAAATGTGACTAATATTTAAAAAAAAATTAAGTAAACAAATAACATGATTAATTATTTGAAAAATTTGGCAAGAAACATTGGTTCAAGGTTATTATGCAAAAAACAAAATTATTATAGTATATCATCGTTGTATATATAATAAAGCCAATGTGCCGTTTAGTACATTCTGAGATGAGATGATGATCAATTTGTCAATTTTTCATATAAATAATGGAGATATACTAATAATATAATATAAAAAAACATTGCCGTTCATCTGGAAAGTCTGCCTAGTAATATGTTTATTAAAAATATTACATACGTAATATTTTTAATAAACAGCAACTCAAAACTATTTATTATGCTCTTGCCCAGTCATTTTTGAACTATGCGATTCCAAGTTGGGGAGGTACTTATAAAACCACATTAAAACCAGCTATAACGGCACAAAAAACCTTGCTCCGAGTCATTAATAAGAAACCATTTACATACCAATCAGACAGACTATTCAGAGAATTTAATGTACTGGACGTTAGACAGCTGTTCGTTAAGTCTACCCTCATCTTCTACATCAAAAACACAAACCACCTAACAGCAACCAGTAACTTGCATTCACGTAATACTAGACAAGCATTACGAAACCTTGACGAAATACCAAAAACTAAGACAACACATGGACAGAAAAATTACTCATACATAGGGCCTAAAATATTTAACATATTTAAAACAGACTTCCCTGAAATCAGATTATACTCAATTAATAAAATAAAAGCTTTAGCAAACAACTGGCTTACCTCCAAAGGTAGAACAGAACTGAAAATTTACTTACTATAATTGCATAATAATATAAATAAATAAAGGAAAATAAAAAATAATCTTAAACAAAACTTTAACCCTTTTTACATTAAACAATTATTCTACACATATTTACACTTGGATTTATGACTCACTCAACTTTCACTAACATTCCACTTGATACTTTGTAGATACATAATAACTACCTTATGAAAGTAAATACTACTGACGAATTCGAAAAAATATTATAATTGAGTTCTATAACGCCACTCTGGGACAGGCGTAGCCTAGTAGAGTGGCATAATCCACAAATTAAACAAAACAAAAAAATGTGTAATTTATCTTATGTTTTATTGTTAAATCAGTATTAAGTACCTTTATTTGTAAACAAGGATTTTTTTAAAAATAAATAATTATTTAAAAAAAAAATTATAAATCTAGTCTGCAATTATTTTTTAAGACAGTTTCATTCGTTTATCTCAGAATGTACTAAAACGGCACATAGGCTTAATTATATATACAGCGACTATATAATATAATGAGTATGTTTGTGTAAAGTAAATATCAATATGTGTTTTTTTTTTCAATTTATTATACAATATATTCACTTTTTACATTTTCATAATTAGCGGTACACAAGAGTTTTACCGATTTACCGGTGAGGCCACTTTCCGGTAATTTTGCCCGTAATACCCTACCCGAGACTATGTATGCGTTGTGCACACCACTAGCTTAAATCAAGAAAGCATGTCATATCAATATCCTAAATACATATTTTAACACAAAAACACCTGTCACCTGTCTAACTATAAACTATTATAATCATTTAACTGTTGAACGACACCACAAATAATTTCTCAACCAGTCATCACTGACCTTGACTGCACCACTTCACCGATGTAAGCAAAAATAATTATTTCACAAATGTCATTCTTTTGATGTGTGTAAATGACCTTACATTTTTTTTATCAGAGATGTCAACAATTCAACCACATTTTCGACACGACAGGGCAATTGGATTTCTTCCTGAGATATTATCAAGGTTTTGACATTGTAATTTGGCGTTTTTATAGATACCTTCTTCAAACACATTAATTTTTTTAAATAAAATCAAATAAATACACACTTTTCAGTTCAGGAAACAAAAATGCGTAGTCGTGTATGCAAACCGTCAACTTTTAGAGTGGAATAAGGAGATGTGTACATATGAAGCGTGATTTACATATTATTCAAGATGAGAGGATATACATGTGATGTCAGTATTTAGTGCTAAAGTGATATCTGACCTTCTACAGATCGATGTACCAAAAATGTACCCACAAATGGAAAACGGAAATCTTTCATCCACCAATATCATTACCAAATCGACTCGAAGATTTTCTTTAACGTTCAAGTTCCATCCTTCTCGCAAGTATTTGACACTCGCTCGATTATTTCGCTCGATATCTGTCGCTTCGCAACCTGGCCGTCGTCCGCGACGCACTTCGTAGTGAACAATCTGTCAAAACATGACTCTTCGCGATGCGGTGGCTATGAAGACTCTAGGATTTGTTTTACGTTCGTGCAATTTTTTTCATATATTTACACAATCAAACTATTGTACTGTTCCCTTTTCAGGAGTCAGGTTGAATACAACTCATCTGTCTGGAGTCCCCATTACAATGCCCATATATACACACTTGAACGCATCCAACACAAATTTCTACGTTACATTAATAATTATAGACTTCACATCCCAATTGAAAATATCAACTAGTACACAAGATTACTCGTAAATTTTTTTACTGAACTATCATCCAGCAGGAGAGTTATATCTCATTTTACTTATTATCAACTCGCATTTTGACACCCCTGATATTTGGTGTTTGTTTATGTTTCATGCGCCTGAAAGAGCTTCTCGAACACTTACATTATTTTATTGTGACAACAGAACTAACTCGCATTTTAACTGTCTTGTAACCCTGTATACTGTAACCCAGACTGCATAGGCTAGGTTACACCTATGCGCATATCTCTGATATTTTTAATTCCAGTTTAGCACAATATAAAGATTCGCTACTAAAAGCTCTACACCCTGCCGTCCTGAATTCATAATGCGATCACAGACAAATTATTATACCTATTTGTTTAACCTTGTATATACGTCACGCCTCATTTTTCTAAGTTACTGTTATAACTTTAAACAACCATCTATTCTATATTGTAATGTTTTGCTGTTCTACTCTTTGAATTTCTTGTATATATTATTACGTAAAAGGTACTTCTGTACCGTATATTGAAATAAATAAATAATATTTATACACAAAAACTTTATTATCGAACCTCCTAGATTAATCTAGTGTTTAAGAGTGTGTTTCCGTCGCTTCTAGGCTTTTCTAGTCATCTTCCGAAGGTTGTAGATAGTTGTAGACTATTCTGGGATATAATAGCGTTCGACCTTATTGTCGTCATTGACACTTTACGAAGGATCATAGTTTTCCCTCTATCATCCCTAATTCCAAACCCTTATTTTTCCGCCCATTCCTACTTCTCCGCATTTTCTTACAATTTTTAACCATGTTCTGTACTAAAACTGTTGAGATTCCAAAAATACATCAAACCAAAATATTGATACGAGTTCGCCACTACGGGGTTCATGTATAACACTTTGGTAAATGATGCACTTTATATGTAAATAGTAAACAACACTTTTATAAACAAATTTAGTGATCAATTAGAAAAGACATACGAAAAAACCAAATCAAAAAAAATATATTTTGACTGCTACCGGGATTTGAACCACGGACCTCCAATCTATCCGGGGATGGCGGTTACCAATTACACCATAGCTGCCTCATTCATTCGAATCCCGGTAGTAGACAAAATGTTTTTTCGTTGATTTGATTTTTTTGTATGCCTTTTCTAATAGATTAATACATTTATTTAATAAAAATCACAGAACTTTGTTCTGAAATAGCAACTTCACAATAAGATTTTTTTTTATTTTAATATAACAGTTTTATACATTGCAACTCACTAGAATTTTATAATTCATTTACTCATTTCTGGTATATTTAGCGATGATACGTGTTGCTGACCGAACTGACTACCGTGACCTTGTTACTATTAGTTGGAAAGAGAAGATACCTGTTTTATCCCCCCGCCCTCATCATGCTCCTGGAACAGGGTGGCCGGCCTTGAAAACACCACATTATCATTCTAAAAATCTTCCGGTAATATGTTGCTCGCTGATCCCAGTTTTAATTTGGACTTGCCTTGCGCGCGGTGTCGAGCAATATGTGCTATAATTCCAGGCTTCCAGGTACCATAACTCTATTACGAACCGCTAGCTTGCTTACTATAATAGTATAATAGATTCATACTAGCCGTGTTGCCATTCAGGGTACCTTTTTCCTCATTTTCATTCACATTCGTTCATTTGTTCTAAGCTATTATTGTACATAAGGCTATTTCTACATAATAATTTCAGAACACACTTTAGACTCTCTCGGACAACATAACTTTCGATTGTAAGCAAGCAAGATGCGATAAATCGGTCCAATCTTGGTCAATTTTTCATTATCGTATTATAGGTCGACCACAATCAAAAAACCATTCCCTAGCTTTGTCCGGTAAGAAGAAAGTGGGGGGAAAATTGTCTGGCAAGCCCGTATTACAAGCCTCAATATTATATTTCAAATAAATATATATTTTTTAGTTTAAAAAAGGTAACTTACTTACTAGAAAAAAATATTTTGTGTTCATTTTTTGCATCGTAGCAACACACATATTTTTTTCGCACATTCTTTTGAATGCGGTCTGGCTATAGTACAATAATGAAAAAATAAAACTAAAACAACAAAACTAAACAAACAAAAAATAAAACAACAGTGAACTGTTGTTAATGTTTGAGCTGATACTGGGTGGGATGATGATAAGTAGTAAGTATTATTATCATTCCGTTATAGTTAATAAAATATGCGGCGCCGTAATCTTGAATCAATCGGGTTTCAACCAATACTGTTTTTCCCTATACGATTTTTTTTTCATTATATATGTATAATGTTGCGGCCCGCGTAACTTACCAAACATATGTATTTGGCATTAAGAAAAAAAGGTTGAGTACCGCTGATCTAGAGCAGCATAAACAACGACAGCATTATTGCAACAATCGTTTCTATTAAAACTTTGACCACTCGAACAAAATTCCATAACAGCACAATGGATGTGGTTTGCTTTATTTGTTTTTTCAGCGGTAAAATTATTATAGTTTTTATTACTCTTTACTAAACTTCGGTAACTAAAAATATTATGTACATTATAAGCACAGTTTACAATGTTAACATTAAATTATTATAAAACAAACACTCTGAATAGCTTCAAAGCGTTCAACAGATTCCACAGTTCTTTCATATAATCATCTACATACAATTTGAAAAGTCATGGTGACATTTCGCATCCCTGTTTGGCAATTTTTGTAATGTAATTAAACCACGATGCGAATGCCCCGTTAATTCTCACGCAAGCACTAATTCCCTCGTACAGGAATGCAATTACTATACAATAAACTTATTTTCTTTTGCATAAAATCATGCACGCGAGTTAGAGAATCGTGTCTTTCTAGCAATCTCAAACTAGTCTCTGAGTTTAATTCCAGACCAAAATGTCAACGCTTATCTCATCATTATGTCAGTAAATGGCCATCTTAGACATCTCTGACCACGCAGCCAGTCAATCAGTTATGTTCCCGCCAGGTTATTTATGAATTATTTTAATACATGCCTTCTGAATTAATGATGCGCGCTTCAGAAAGCACAAACAATTAACCTTAAAGAATATGTGCGAATTGAAAGAAACAAATTGTTTATATGAAGGACGCTATGAAGACGCAGTCCTGGTTCTTCACAGCTAAGGGCTGTCAGTGGATTTGAAAATTTGCTGTCAGTATCGATAATTAATACAGAAATTATTGAGAATGACCATTGAATTTTTTGTTATTACTGTTAATGAATGCTGAATTTTTTTATCGTTGATATATTGATTTATTTTAATAATAAGAATTTATTTATTTATCTTAATTATTTAGTTCCACACATACCTAATGTTGTGTGGGCTAATACATGATTTCACTCAAAAGTATTGCATTCCATCTAGTCATTTCAAAGTTTTTACAATCAAATTTTTGCACTCCTGTTTAAACATCCTTACATTCAACGAGTTTTGATTTTCCTTTGGCAGACTGTCGAACATTTTTAGATCTTTACGTAAGTACATCATACAATTTTGTGAGGTGTTTTTATTTTTCTTATGTTGTCGCTTCGTCTTGCATTATAAGAATGAAAATCCCTATTCAGCTGCATCCTGTTGTCAAAGTATTTGGGTAATAATACGTGTATATTTTAAATATTAGGTCCTTACATATGAAATTGACGTTTAGTATGGGAGGAACATAAAGTCGATTTTTTTTTATTATAATATATTTATTTAATCAAAGTATGTACCATTGCTATCTATGCACTTTTGCCATCTCATAGGTAGTTCATCGATCCCTTTACTAAAAAAACCATTCGGAAGGGAATCAATAAAATCTTTGAAGGCGGTTTGGACTGCCCCATCGGAGTTGAATTTTTTCCTTTGCAAGAAGTTATCCAAATTTCGAAAAAAATGGTAATCTGTTGGGGCAAGGTCCGGAGAGTACGGTGGATGTCTTAGACATTCCAATTGAAGCTCCTCTAATTTGGTAGCCGTCTGTTGTGCAGTGTGTGGTCTAGCGTTATCATGAAGCAGCAGTGGCCTAGAGCGATTAACCAGCCTCGGTTGTTTAGCAGCTAGCTTTTCCATCATGGTTTTGCAGTTGCTGACAATAGACATCTGCCGTAATCGTCTGGCCAGATTTAAGAAAGCTGTAGTGAACGACACCAGCACTAGTCCACCAAACGCTCACAAGTAACTCGCGTTTGTTGATTTGCTTCACTCAATTCGTGAGGTACCCACCTTTCAAGCTTTTTCACCTTAACAATTTGCTTCAAGTGGATTAAAACAGTTTTATCACTAACACCGCAGCCTGTAGCTAACTCGGATGTGGTTTGCGATGGATTCCGCTTCCACAATAGCCTTCAATTCTTCATTATCAACTTTGGTCTCCGGCCGTCCACGGGGCTTGTCTGCAGGTCGAAATTTCCAGAACGAAAACGTTGGAACCAAAAACGCACTGTGTTTTCTTTTGCGGCACCGTCGCCATACACATCATTAATCCTTCGAGCCGTTTCTGCAGCACTGGTGCCACGGTGGAACTCGTACTCGTAAATAACGCGATATTTCAAGTTTTTCATTTTGTAAACTGAGTCTCGCAAAGAAAAAAACAATTGAGGAAAAAACAAATGAATTATAATTTTCAAAACACAAATACATGAGTAAATAGCTGTAAAAATTTGGATTTGGAATTCCTAACCAAAGAGAAGATATTTGAGATCAAATTTGCCAGTACGGTAAAACGTCAATTTCATATGTAAGGACCTAATATTTGCACCAATCCATTATACTTTATTCTTTGATTTACTGTTTCTAGTCCTAGGGCATTCAACATTTTTTTTTATTTCGGTTCTCCTAATACACTACAATATTAAAACATATCCGTGCTTGGAAGGATAATGGATACTAAGAAGTTGATAATTTTCAGTTCATGAACCATAATTTAAACTAGGAGAGTAAAAGTCAAGGATATTAAATTACGCAGTACCTACTCATTGAAAACATTAATAGTGAAAAGTTAATGTTTTGATCTTTAGTTAGGTTCGAGGTATGGAGACTATGTTAAAAATCTGACCGAACGAAAATAGGGCATAGTCCCAGCAGGATTACGACGCAGCTGGAAGTTAATGGTGTTAGAAGATTGAAGACAAATATACTTAGCATTTCATTTTAAATTCATTCGCGTATAGGTAATTTAAATGCACAAATATAACGTTAAATCAAACATAATAATTTCGTTGTCTGTCTGTCCGTCTATCTGTCTGTCTGTCCCCGTAACTATTTATAACGTCCGTAATTTCGTTCAAATTTAAATCTAATAACAACTAAATTAAACACCCAGAGATAGGGCTTGACACCCTGGCCAGCAAACCTGAAGGCGGAAACGATAGCGATGTTTACACGTCAAAAATACAGTACATATAGAACTTAGCAAAGACGCGAACTATTTCATGTTACACGCAGCACAATCGCCAGTGTTTAAAATAGTACCTTTAAATGTTCAAATATTTAGATAAAAGTTTTTATTACTATTTCCTAGGTGAACCAGCATGTAAAAGTACCGCCATTTTCGATTGAGTATAAAATATAAAATTATCGGGTGGTTTATTAAATTTTTTTTACGCATCTTAACTTGCGTATATTAATAAGCTGACCAATATTACGTTGCGGTATACTATTGTATACAATGATATAATAAACTGTAGATACGTTACAAGCGTGAAATCTTGGCAACTCAACAGTAAGGTAATTGCCTTACTTGCATTCGTTATCGAACGGACCTTCTTTGTGATCGGGCGCGACGCTACGCGGAAAAAGGAACAAGTGTCGTACACTATTGTAAGAATGATTATGTTATTTTAGTCATCGTGACTTCAAATTACCTGATTTTTCTGTCTACACGCAGAGCGTTTGTGAAATAAGTGCGCTGTGATTTGTTGTCTCTTTCAATGCGATATTTGCTACATATGAAAGCCGGCTAGTATTGGAATAACGTGCCTATATTAGAATACGTCAATGATTGTATATATCGTTGTGCTTAGTACCTATGCGTTTAATGCTGTCATGTATTTTGTATTCTCCAGTTTTGTCGACGGCGGGATACGTATTTATACTTCAGTATGGCCGTGTCGCAGGCTCGGCATACTGCGTAAGGCGGTGAGTCACAAATCAAACCAACATACTCACAAAGGATTCATAAAACAAAACGCTGACGTATATCATAAATGCCGCAACTTCGTTTGGCGTCGACGCTTGTCGCAGTGTTAAAATATTCCACTTAACATTGCAAGACCCTGTTAAAAAACAATTTGAATTCCGATACCGGGTCGCAGACAATAATAGTTATCGCTCCCGCCTTTTCTCACTACTTTTTTTCTCCATCTTATGTTGGCACCGCTGGTATTTGTTTGAATTTTTTATTATCAATTAATAATCAAAAGAACAACGTCACGACTCGCTGGTGTGAAAACATTGGTTAATTACCACGGCGGACAATATTTTAAATCGCACTCAAAACCATGGGAAAATATACATTTTATTATTCAGATGTCCCAATATGAAATAATCCCGGAAGAAATTTCGTCAGACGCGGCCTTTGAACCGCGATACACATTCTGGCAACATTTTTGAAATGTGCACGGCCGCCATTTTGGAGATGTCGTCGTGCGGTCTGTGACGTCACCGGTTAGATAACCGTTCGGATATTCCTAAGTCTATGGTCCAGATAGACATCAGACAAACGCGTATAACAATACAATGTTTGATAATCGTGCCGTGTCGAGAGTTGGGGAGATTGCCGCGACAACTGCAACATTTTGGATTAAAGTTCGCATGACGAATGGGAATGTTATAAAGATGTCAGGAGTGCGTTCGTACAGAGTCGTCGGAGGACGCTAAAATATCAACTTCCATTTAATCGTTCACATTGACGGTGAGCCAATCGCAGTTGTGTTCAAGTAACAATCACTAACGGTGATTTTGCATTGCATCCGTAGGCGCATATGACATGTTGAAAGTATTTCAGTATGCGCATTTGTGTTGTGGAAAATAGACTTTTCTAACACTCGTTTCTTATAAAATGGAACTGTTTGTTCTGTGAGCTGTCTATTGGATTCGCAGAACGCACCGCCAGCACCGCGTCTCTAGTGCGTGATTCGTCTTGGTTGCCTCAGTGTCCATGTCTCAGATCCATACACAACGGTAGTGATTGCATTTTAAGCGGTGATGCTACCATTCTTTAGGATTTGTATCTGATTGTATCGATAGTTGGTAACTGATTTTGATTCCACGGGAAACATTCTGACACTTAGGTATATCTCGATTGACACTCACTCATGTCTCACTTCTGCACTTATATCTCGAAATGGGGGATTTAAGCTCTGTAAAGCTCTGTATTCTGAAAAAACAATATTACTATTTCTGTATTGTACTGTAAAATTGACAGGTTTGAAATTAGGTAATGAATTCAAACAATCATTATGTCCACGACAAAGGTCCACGACTAAAGGTCCACGACAAAAGGTCCATGACAAAAGGTCCACGACAAAAGGTCCATGACAAAAGGTTCACGACAAAAGGTCCACGGACCTTCAATCTTAAATCAACCTTCAATTCAATTGGATTGAAGGTTTGGTTCAACGAAAAAAGATACACGAACATTAAGTCCAAAGACGACATAAGGTCCACGGACGTTTGGTCCAACGACAAAAGATCCACAGACATTAAGTCCAACGACAAAAGGTTCACAAAAATTTGTATAAAGACAAAACGTCTACAAAACGCCCCACGATAAAAGATCTACGAAATTTAGGTCCAACTACAAAAGATCCACAGAAATTTGATCCAAATTCAAAATGTCCACTACAAAAATCTCACGTGACAAAATTATTATATTTATTATCCCAATAATAATAATTTCGTTTTCTGTCTGCCTGAAAAGTTCTTTTTTAAAAACTTGTTTTATATTTTATTAATAAAAATTATTCATTCTTTAGGAATCGACATCGAAAAATCCAATTGCTGGGTTTTTATGATCTTATTTAACTTGTAATGAAACGAATGAATTTTTCTAATTGATATAAGTTACTGTAACGATAGTTCAACGTTTTGTAAAAAATAAATCTGATGTATTGAATAAAAATGCAAACTTTGATATTGCACAACTCCAAAACCATTGGTATTCGATCGTGGTTGCATGAACTTACGTTTAAATAGGCCAAGAGGGCCGATTACAGAAGCGAAACACATCACAAAGCACACAGGCTTGGGTGAATCACATAGATTTTTTGTCGCCGCCAAAAAAATAATAGTTAAATACTATCCCCGCGTACGTGTATTACATAATTTTAATTAAATTTATTTCTTCTCTCGCTGTTTCGTTCTCACAGATCGACTGTAGAGTTCAGCTACAAAAACAAATGTTTTAAAATTGAGCAAGCGCATACGCAGTCGGCAGCACGCGACGACAAATCAAACTGACAGCTGGCCGTAAAGCAGCCGCCGAGACAAGTGGTGCCTACCTATGAAAGGTTAAAAAAAAGAGCCCGGGGATGGCAAATATTGATACAGGGAAACTAAATTAATTACTTGAGATAAATTATAGATGTCTCACGCAGGTACGATGCTATTTTCGAAGGTATATACGAAAGCATTTTTTTAAAAATTTATTTAATTAATAATATATATCAAGGCTGCTCGACCTTTTAAACAGTCGGGCAAAATTGACGATTAAAAAATCTCAGGCGGGCCGCTGACCACTAACGGTTCCTATTTTTATTACTTTTGTTAGCAATTTAAATTAAGCCTTAATTATTAAGGTATTGTACAATAAGAAATTCAATATTATGATATTGTCGCTTATTAAAATAATAAAATAAATAGCATCTTCTGCCAAATAAAGAAACAAAATTAAGAAATCTAAATCTAAATAATTGGTACAATTAATGTGATTTCTGTAATTGTTTCAGTTTTAATATTTCTCATAATATGTTAGGCATCTTTCAAATTTTCATTTTCAAAGTCCTAGAATCTGCTTTCAAATTACTGTAATAAGCATCTAATTTTAAACTTATACTTAGTTTGTGGCGTTAGGGAGTAGTTAGGCAGTGGCGACATTGAGCTTTTACTTCAAATCTTTGGGATTTGGTGAATTTTCTCATTGGCTAAATTAATTATAAACAAATTTAATTATGTTTTAAATTCGCCTATTAAAGTAAGTAAGTCGGAAGTTAACCATCTTTGCCTTGTAAATTGAGATTCAACATTTTGAGGTAGTAAGTAATAAGTAATGTCAACAAGAAATGCAATATCACTCAACCAAGATTTATTATTAGCAGGCCACTTATATTGCGTTCGCGGGCCACATTGTGGCGTATCTTCCTAATAAAATATTACCTTGAAAATATTTACAATTAATTATTTTTGTGTGTATATACCTCACCAAAAAGAGTTACGATTCTAGGTAGGTACGATTAGGTAGACAATCTAATTTATTAGACAATGTGAGAGGTAATATATTATTTATCTAATATATCAAAAATCTTAATTAATAATACAATACAATAATACAACACAGTCAAGTAAATAATAATATAGAATAAGTAGTCAAAAGAGACCAAACTCAATCACAAAAGACGATTCTACAATAAATGAGAAACCATTCGGCTTCACTGGGGGGATATGCACACAAGCTGCAACCGCAGAACATTCACCGTCATGTAAAATAAATTGTAAAATAAATTGAGCATGTATTGAAGTCATTTTTACAGAGTCAAAAATGTTCAAACAACCATGGCCGTCTGTGCTATTCTTAATACGGCAATATTGGGATATTAATATATATATATATATATATTGTTAATGTAATCATTAATAGCATTATACTCGAATAGTGAAAAAAGATATAATGTAAGACATTAGATGAAATAAGTAGATATGGACAAAGAAACATTAGATTTGAGTTGTAAAAATTAAGCATTAGATTAAGTAAATAAGATATAGACAATATCAATTAATTATGTTCATAATATTTTATCAGATTATTATGACAGCATTCCATGGAGACAATGACTTACTTACTTACTTAGACTAAGTGAATTAGTTTTTTTTTTAAATAGATATGGGAACACGAAATGCGTGTTTTTTTTAAATATTTATTAGAGACACTAACAGAATACTAGGCACATGATACCTACTCTAATAAAAAAACATTATAAATGAAAACTATGCCCATTATCTCAATTACAAGTGTCTTCGGCACGCTCTAGTAACATATATTTTTGCATTTACATAAGTATATTTTACATGTACATTTATGTGTATTGTATATTTAGTGTCTGAATGTAGTGCGATTAGTATTTAATAAATAATTGATTTAATGGATCTATAGGTTCAGATCATCGTTTAGAAAATGGATATTGTGTATGAGTGAGTTTTTGAAGGATGATAATGCATCTGCAAGAATATCAGCATCAATTTTAGGGTCAGCACAATACATATTATAAGTATGTGTGACACAACCTTGTGATGGGAGAAAAGTAACCAACATTATTAGTGTGCTGGCTTATTCTAAAGAACTCCGGGTTTCTTATACGGGGTTTAACATGCAAATTTATGTCAGATAGAGAAAGAGAATCAATAGCTCCGCTGAGAATCTTGTGTAGCACAACGAGATTGGATATTGTCCGTCGGGACTCAAGTTTGTGCATCTTGAAAAAGGCAAGTCGATCTTCGTAGCTATGAAGATTATTGTGTTGACCAGCTTTGTATGACAAAATACGTAGAAACTTTTTCTACACTCTCAATTCTCGTAACATGTGTTGCATCAATATTTTCCCTATTTTCAAATTAGGGAGCGTGCACAAGCTACTCGGTTCCATTTTAAACTCTTTTGAACTCTTCCTTCCTCCCATCTATCCCTACGTGGCTTTACTTTGATTCGCCCTCCCCCTCCTGGGTGGAACGTAGTGTCCTATTAATTCCAAAACACGTTTTGTACTATTTCCTCTTACTATAACTTATTTAAAAATATTGATTATATGCGCAGATTTATCGATCGCATATTCTGTACCGTTTTATTTGTGCCAAATAAAATAAATGAAAAAATTACGTAACCCTACTCTGACCCCCCCCCCCCTACCCTCACGTAGCCCAGCGTAGCGTTCTATCTAACCCCGCCCCCCTTGATCAAGCCACATAGTTAATGGACGCTCCCTTCAGTTTAACGCCTGAGCTAGTTATGACTAACTTTCTGCTATCCTGGAAAAAAACAAGACAAAATACTCAAGAATTAGCAGAAAACAGAAAGCATTCATCGCAACAGTGCAACGATAGGTAAATTATCTGATAAAAAACAATAAAAAACACGACGCAAGACAGGTAAAAAGTGATCCTTTGAATCCTGACAAAAAATATTACAAAACTCCAGCGACTGAGATACAACAATTGTGCAAGTTGTCGCTGCGTTATTTCAAAGAGAAAATTATAATCGCGAAAGCCTATGATCTCTGACATGTAGGAAAAAACTGTTTTAGTACAAAAAAATATGTCCACGCAACGGGAAACTGATTAAAAAACCGTTATAAAATAAATTAAGAACTTTCATAACGCTTGCGTAATTTTGTCAGTATATTTTTTGCCGTGTGTGAAATTGACTTTTTCAATCTATTGGTTAATAACAAGCAAAAAGCCTCAGCGATCGAAGAAAGTTATGACCGGTTTGTACGCACGAATCAAATAATACGTAATAATACTCGTGTGCAGGAAAAAGTTGGTAAGGTATTACAAAACAGACATTATCCCGAGCTACTGTAAGGGAGCGTCCATAAATCACGCAGTACCTTTTTTCCTATTAATTCCAGAAGACATTTTGATTGTTTTCTCTTTGCCGAAGCTATTTTAAAATTATTGTTTATGTGCAAGCCGATCTGTGAACATTCATCGATCGCGTATTCTGTACCGTTCCAAATACGCCAAATAACAACAAATAAGAGTTCAACATTAGTTTTTAAGGCCTCCGTAACCTAGGAGGAACAAAATATTACTTGATAAGAATAGCAATACACTGTTATGATGGCGTATTCATAACTAGATTATGTGAGAAGATTGTACCTCAACACATAAGTAAAGTTTTTTTTAAATTCTTTTAATGCTATAGTTCAACGACCTTTATATCTGTTGTGCGACACAATTTTTTTCACAGATTCTTACTCAAGAATACAGTACCAATGAATATGCAATTTTTATTCTGTCGTTGCAATTTTTTAATACAAACATTTTACGAAAAGTTAATAAGATAAATTGATAGTTTTAAAAAACTTTATTAATTTAAAAAGAAACAATTTTTCATAAGCAAAATAATATAATGGGGTATATCATATAGTATATCCAAAATATAATTTAATGAAGTCATCGTAGATTTCTAATTAATTAATAATGTACTGAATTCAAAATTTTATATTAAATATAGCCTATAAATTTATGGGAACCATGATTTTGGAAGGGATAGGTACATTAAATCTAGAATTCGGCACATTTTAAATTAGTTATCCTCGCTGACTGCATTCAAAACATTTTATTTTTATTTTTTAGATATTGCTACCTTTGTTTATATCCCACATATGTATTATCGATAAAAAAATAAATTATTTAGTAAAATTGGGGACACAACCTATGCAGGGGTGGTATGAGACGCGCCTTGAGTTTTTGTTTTTGTTTTTTGGTTGGTTATGCTTCGGTTGCCAATTCTTTTTGAGGTCGTCCATAGAAGACTTCAAGAATCTTCTTCTCCATCTTCTTTTTCTACCCGTTATCCTAATGGGTCGGGGTTCGTGCACTACGTAGAAAGGTCCTTTCCCTACCTTGGGCTTCGCTCTCCACGTCAGCCCAATTTAGTTGCAACCTCGCTTCGCAGCAGTCCTCCAACTGCTTCCGCTAGCTCCTCCTTGGACGCCCCCTTAGTCTACCGCCCTCTGGTCTTGCCCGGAATGTCCGCTTAGGCAATATATCCGCAAGGCATGTCCCAGCCACCGTAACTGTGATTTCTCGATAAACATCAGTAAGAGCTCTACTTTGAAACATTTTCTTATTTGAGTATTTCCGATTCTGTCCCTTCTGGTAACTTACTATTCCTCGTAGAAGTCCCATCTGGCGGCCTGTAGCCTTGAGCGGGTTCTTTCGATCAGGATCCAGTGCTTGTGGCCATACACTAGCGTTGGCCTGAATACTGATTTGGAAGTGTGGTTGTGGAAATTGTGGAAGAAGGAATTGGAACAAATGCACACGATAATTACTGAGTTGAGTTTATCATTCTGAATTCTTGATATAATTCAGAGTTTTATTAATATTACTATTAACACAATGTTTGCAGGGGTTTTTTAAATCAATTTACGCCGAAAAGCATGCAATTTTTACTCCCTTTCTTTTAACTCGTAGCGTCTGCTTGCTTACTTGCTTGCTTGTCTGACGAAAAAACTTTGGATCGATTTTTAATCTTTTTCCCGTGATCAAATCGAGCTGAAACTTTGCAGGCAGATTCCTGGCGACGATAAAAATGATCTAACAAATTTTCGTTTTAAAAAAATTGATAATTATAGTACAATTTTGGAATTTTAGAAATTTTAATGTTTTTTTCAAATTGGAATCATTCTATACGACTAATTAGCCCGACGCGTGTATAGCATGAAACCTGATTCAAAGCGAAAGGGAGTACCTATTGTAAAAACTTGGTTTATATGGGTTAGATTTTTATTAAGTCGCGCGCGAAATTACGTTTCATGTAAAATAGCTTGAACTTCTGAACTAGAGATCAAATTTAAAAAAAAATTTCAGTGTTTTACCTTATTCGAAATCTTTTATTATGCTCTGGTCACAAATTTTTATGTTTTTGGATAGACAATTATTATATTTAAGTTTAAATTTAAAATATTTGAAAAAACTGCACTTTTGTCGTATTGTTGATTTAGTCATTTTATGCACGTTCGACACAATATATATATTGTAAAATACAAAACAATAAACACTTATATTGTTTGGAAGTATGAAATCGTTGGAAACAATTCCCTTTATGTAAAGGTACATCACAGAATTTACACATATACCGAGTTTCGCTACGTACTTTGTGGACTGCGCACTCATGACATCTCCTTCGCAGATTCTTATTTCCAATCTATGTTGTGACTTTCTCGCATTGCTGCCGAATGTGTGGTAGAAATTAAACACATTTCTCTTTTCGATAGCCAAACTTGTAAGACAACATTTTTTTTTTTCGAAAAATTGTTTGGCCCTTCCAAGGTACCATACCCTCATCTAAAGGTACAGATACACATGTTTATTACTGGCATGCTCATTAGCATGCTCAAAATTAGCATTCCCTAACAACTGTATACACTTGCTCATTAATAGCAAGCTTATTTTAAGCATGCTCATAAAAAGCATGCTCAAAACTAACAATCAAACACACATGCTTATTGGTGGCATGCTCTTGTCATAGAATAGAGAGGAACTCTAGTTCAAAATTTAAATTTAAATAGAAAATTCAAGTGAACCAATAAATCAATATATTTTTGATTTTAGTTTTTATAATTTTTATTGTAAATTTGAATCATTCATGTATTTTAATAAAGTTTCATAAACATTATTTCTTGCTATATTATTTTTACATAGAGTATTCCACAGACATTCGTGATTACTATAATAAGTCACGAAAAGTAATGTAGTGTTATCAACTCCCCAACGCGCCATATTTGTTTCATCTGTAGTGGATTGAGAAGATCGCATTGATAATCGATTCTAGCCGCGAATGACATAAGCATGCTCATAATAAGCAAGCCTGTTTACACATGCTCAAAAGATACCCCTTCTCACGGTGAATGGCATTAGCATGCTCATAAATCAACCAGCGGCGGCGGTTGATTTGAGCATGCTTATTACTAGCAATGTGCGTACATACATGCCACTAATAAGCAAGGTCTAAAGAAGGTCAATACTGCGCATGCTCATGTGCCACTAATAAACAAGGTCTAAAGAAGGTCAATACTGCGCATGCTCATGTGCCACTAATAAACATGTGTAAAAAGATAGAAGCTTTTAAGCTTTTTCCGCTTTCTACCAACAGTGTGCAAATTCACGTTTAAGCGCCTCCCGCAAACAATGTGTTAAGTTGTTACTAACCAAATTGATGCAACCGGCCCTAAATAAGTATAACTTCAAAGTTAAGAAAAAAACTAACCCATAAAAACGAAGTTTTTATTTTACTCCCTTTCTTTGTAAATTAAGTTTATCATCATGTAATAATTGATTGACTGAAAATGAAATATGTCTAGACAAATATCTATGTCAAAAATCTCTAAAAATGTCTCTTTATTATTTGATTTCTTCCCAAAAACGAATTGTGCTGTCATCTGTGAACCAATTGTCATAAATTTTTGATATTCGTAGTGATGTACCTATCCAAAGGAGTAATTCAAATTTTAAATATTCCGTGACCTTATCGGGCCGCTGGCGCCGTTGGTAGTAATCAAACTTTTGTAACGATTCCAATTTGAAAAAACCATTAAAATTTCTAAAAATCCAAAATTATACTATGATTATTATTTTTTTTAACGAAAATTTGATAGATCTTTTTGATCGTCGCCACGAGTCTGCGTGCAAAGTTTCAGCTCAATTAGATCACGGGAAAAGGGTCAAAAATCGGTCCAAAGTTTTTTCGACGGCAAGCAGGCAAGCAAGCAGAAGCCACGAGTTTGGGAGTAAAGGGAGTAAAAATACGTTATTTTACACCCAGGTGAAACGTACAAGATTCAAGTACTTTTGACGAGTGAGGGTTTATGCACTGATTTGCCTGCAGCAGTGGACGATGATGAGTGATTCCATACTTCGCAGGTAATTTTCTGCCCACGCGAAGGTTTCAAGTTCATCGCCGGCGCGGGAGAGAGCGGCTCGCTGGTCGTGACCGGTTTGGGACCTCCTGACCCCCGGTTCGATCCCCGGCGACAGCGGAATCGCATTAGAAATTTATGCTCGTTAATTTATCGCCGATTCCGCCTAATTCGACGAATTTCCGCCACGGGCCGCTTCGGAAACGATAAAAACGGGCGAGGTCACAATCAATATTCGAACAATCGTGACCTTGGGTAAAAGCGTCATCAGACATTTTGGTCACACCTAATTGATTTTTTGTTTAATAAATTCGACAATTGTTTTCTCTTTAAAACTGTGATTAATTTTCTAGTAGTTTAGGAAATAGTAAATAAACTAGCTTATATTTTAACACCAATCGTAATATTTATAACTTTTTTTACCTAAATCAAATATCAATATGGCAAATAAATCAATTGAAATTATATATCAACAAAATAAAAGTAATGTAAATTAGAAATAAAATAATCGACTGCATTCTGAAAATAGCAATATTGCTATTTCGGGATCTTAACAGTTATTGTAGGTATAAATAATATTGTAATGCCGTCAATTTTGTCGTTTTAAGTTTGACAGGTTTAAAATTAATTAATTCAATGAATCAGAATGCTCTGAAACGCAAAAAAACGTTCAGTTATTCACTATTTTTTTATTTTTATATATTTAATTAATAATATATATAATATTTTATTACAATGCTAGAAATGTTTACAATTCAATTTTTTTTTGTTTTTGTATACCTCACCAAAAAGAATTATGATTCTTGTGTGTGGTGAGGGATAACCACTTAGGGATAATCGTATAGGTAGTGTAATCTAATTAAATAACAATGAGAAAGGTAATATACCATTATCTAATATAACAAAATCATTATTAATAATACAATATATAGAATATGCAGCCAAAAGAGACCAAACTCAATTACAAAAGTCAATTCTACAATAAATGAGAACCCATTCGGGTTCACTGGGGGAATATGCACACAAGACGCGACCGCAAAACATGCACCATCATGCAAAATACATTGAACAAATCAAGTAATTGTACAGGTATTTTCATCGATTCGAGGGAAGTACTCGACAATATAAAAATATATATTTTAATTGGAATATTTTTTATTCAAAGTGCATTAAGAAGACTCCTCCGAAGTTTTCGCTACTAGCTGCGAGACACTGTATAATATATTTTGTTCCTCATGCGCTCGCTATTATGGTGGCCTTTGGAAAGTGATAGAAACAAAAAATTACAAATGTCATCTGGATAACTAGATCTAAATGTTGTTCTATATGTCAATCGAGTCAAATTACAAAATGAGTCTGCGCTTTTTGGGTTAAGACAGAAAAATAAATTAGTACCAAAAAAATTGACTCAAAAATAATTATGATTACTATTGTTTAAGACTCTCCCCTAATATTTTTATGTATGTAATGTGTGTATGTATATTCACATATGAATATGTATTAAGCAATAAATTAATGAACGCCGATTTAAAAATAATTTAAAAAAAAAAGGATAATTATGTCAAGTCCTTGTGATTAAACAAAGCACTTCGAAACCAACTTTAGCTGGATCGCCATTCTGTATTTCACACTAATTTTGACTTTGAAGTCTCTATTTAAATTTTGATCCCCGTTATCTATCTCAGTTATCGTGTATTCACAGTTATCATCATCTGACTGGTCAACGCAGCGGCGGCGCAATTCATTGTATCCTGGTTTCTAGAACATTCTGGTATATACTCGCGTATTTGACTGGCTTCCAGATCTTTCTAAAACATTCTAAAATCATTCGAATCGTTCGGAAACCCTCGACCGAGTGCAGTTCTTCTCAATTTTAGAGTTTCGTGACAATATACTGTAATGTGGCCGTGGCTGCGGGAAGCAAATGAAAACACAGGAAATTAATTAGCGACTAATGATTAATTAATTATTCAATGTAAAAAGTCACTTAACACGAATAATACTTAACGCTATTCTTTAATCTACAGTATGTACTCTTATTTATGTTTAGTTTTTTTTTTAACCCCTCGTATTTTTTCGTATTTATCCCTCGTAAAATATTCAACTCTCGCACATAGAAGTCATTCCAGCTTATTTCGCCACTTTGGACCTCCACTTGATTATTTCGCTTTATTTATCGCTTCCATAATCTTACGACTGGCAACCCTGGGCGTCAAAGAAACAACAACTGCGCGGCGGCCTAGATCCGCGCTGTTTATATCCAAATGCTGATAATTTCGAACTTTCTAGATTATTCTAGTGTTTAGGAGAAGTTTCACGTCACTTCTCGGTTGTTCCAGGCGTTTCCCGAATGTTGTAGATCACCCTAGATTGCTATAAGCCGTTCTCGATCCTTCGATAATGTTGTGATATATTACAAGGGACTCTGTAAGTTATCTCTTTGGCCATTTCGTTACATTTTATTATAACTGCAGTAATGTGCATCCGGAAATGCGAAATTGTATCCTAAGGAGGAGTCTGTTGGAAGATATGATCGATCGAACAAGTCACGAAATTCAGTGTCGCACCTGCCGGCGAGGGTCCGAAGCTACATACTTCGCAAACGGTCAAAAGGTGTACCAAATTACAATAAATTTTTATCATCTACAAATCGTTTTATAAAAGACATATATTTTTAGACGAAAAATCAGAATTCAAAAAGAAATTAAGATAAATTATAGAAGTCAAACAGTGACGAAGCTGTGCACGTGAGTAACGTGCGTGGAAATATTTTTGTACGATAGCAAAGGGCTTACAACCTGTATGAGCTGGCTTAAGTGATCACTCTACGCAATGCAACGTTCACCAATTCTATCGTAAGAACATTTACAATTTTTTGAAAGTTAGGTATATTTTCCAAATGGGAATCATCCGTGTATATAGTTTTTTCTCCTGAACTAGTTGGTATACGTAGATTTTTGCAGCTGGCAGTGACACCTACATCTATATTTTTAAAGTGGAGTAATAAGCAAAATACTTTTTAATGTATGCATAAAATTCTTACGAATTATTTTAACGTATTTACTAGAACACGCCTGAAAATCAGTATTTTTAAATTTTTAACTCCTTTCATATGCTGGAAAAATATGTTTGCAAAAAGAAAATTTTATTGCTATTGTGGGGTGTAAGGCAAAGGAAACAATATCCAAAAAAATGTTTTGAATGCAGTCACAGATTATTAATTCAGGATTATTAATTTAAACTGTACTGAATTCTACAATTATTCTGAACTACGCTGCAGCGCAAATTCCTTTCATGTTACTTCGTCGTTTCACAGGAGAACGTGCCCAAACCGTAAAAAAAGTATGTAAGACAGAAAAATTAAAAAAAAAGAGCAAAGTGATATGTTTCACCCAAAGATAAAACAATATTATAACGAGGCTAAGGAATCACGCACTCCTGTCAAGTGACAGTTTTTTGAAGTGTTCAAAACACTAACGAAGATTCCAGAACAGCCTAGCGTAATCTGCGACTTTTGGGAAGCTTCGAGAAACATCTATAAAAGCCTGGAAGAAGAGAAAGTTCTCGTAAATATTAGGGACGCCTAGAAGGTTCGATATTAGAATAAGCCAGATATAAATAGGACAGCGCGCGGGATACGTGATACGTGCGGAAATTGGATGGAATGTTCTAGTGAGTGTAAATAAAGTGTTAAAGCGAATATAAAGTGTCTATTTTGTGTGATAAATTTACGAAATAGTTTAATTTAAAGAATAGAGTTATAGTTAAATAGTATTGTAGTATTAAGTGACTTGATACGTTTGATTAATTAATTAATCAGTAATTAATAAATCCATTATTAAATTCCAGCGTGACTATATTTTATATTAAAATTTGAATAAATAAGACTCCCCCTAAGACCATTACTACCTACGAGACCATCTGTATTGTTGTTAGATTGAGTTTGCATTTTTGTATATTGACTGGAGATAACTTTTTATAAAAAAAATCCATGGTTATCAAATAAATATAAATAAAAACAATAAGCGTACACCATTGTTTACGAAGCAAAAAGTAAAGCACAAAAGGGAAATCTGCTCCAGGCGCCTAAAGTGCAGTTACCCCGCTGGTATTATATGTAAGCTACAAGGAAATAACCTGATGCCGAGATGAACGTCATAATTACATATATTGAAGTGGAGCTCATGGAAAGCATGACTGATGAGGGCAATCACTGACTTGACCAGGCAATACCTCAAGACTGGGTACTGAGATGCATACTCTTCTGCAATAGGTTTCCTCTTTAAAAATATTAGTTAAGTTAGTATATAACTACTTACTGAGATTCTCAGTCTACCGGTTTCGAGAGGTACCCGTCTCTTCATTAGAACAACCACTACACAGCACAACATAGTATTATTCACACACTGAAACCTTTTCAAAATATTCCTCACATGCGTGTTAATATAAGCGAAAGTTAGCGTGCACTCAGGTTACTACCAAAAGAGATCAAGGATTTGATGGGTGGGGACTAAAAGTTTCCTCATTATTGAGGATCGTGACTCCCAGGTTGTGGAGTGCTGATATCATTAACGATTTTCCTCCATCTTACCTTAATCTTTACCTTAAGTCCTTAATCTGATCAATCCATCAAGCAGGAGATTGGCCCCATCCTCTCTGATCTTCCAACTTTTCAATCACAATCAGCTTCTCCGTGTTATCATCTTCTTGGGGACGATGTGTCCGTAATGATGCGTTTTAGAAAGATCGCAGATATAATTAATATGCACTGATGGTATTTTGACCGGTGACACACTAACCGTTTTTTGAGATTTGTATCTGATTGCATCGATGATTGGCAAATAATTTTTCGCAATCGTCGATACAATCAGATAGATATCCCAAATAACTGTACCGGAAACAACTGGTTAAAATAACGGTTTGACCATAATCAGGGACCTGCAATGGGAACATCGCAGCATGACTTTTACGTATCTAATTATTTGGAAAAAAATTCGGAATACAACATATATTTCGTAATATTGTTAACACAATTATTATTATAGCACTCATATTTTGATACATCATAAAATTAATTCTTTTATTAATTTTAATAAGAGCGTAATGTTCTAATACAGCATCATTTGTTTACATTACAATTTGACACTGCCGTGAAATAGGCTAATAGAATAATAGCTAAGACAGCAGGGCACTAATTTGGCACGTGACAGACATTCAATATTATTTTATGGATGTTACGGTTTGGATGAATAAAGAAAAGTAGTAACTGGAACAATAAAAATAATATGGTGAAACGTCCAGAGAAGCACGAGTTCTTGCACCTGATAATGGAGAAAAATATTGATGTAAGTCGGGAGCCTGGAAGAAGGAGAACGTCACTGCTGAAAAACCAGAAACAGTGGTTTGGCCAGTCTACTGTAGAGCTGTTCCGAGCCTCACTGCGCAGTTAATAAAGTGTAAAGTGATGATATCCAACATCAGTTGACACAAGAAGAAGAAGACGAAGAAGGGAGAGATGGGAGATAGATACTGGTATCGATTAGGTGCTTCAAAAATATATGAAGTTTTTTAATAATTTTTTCTGTGAGGCACCCTTTCATATGTCTAAAAACTGAATTTTTCAGATTTTACAAAGAACTTTTAGGGGTCGCTACCACCTGTGGAAGTGTAGGGATTAATTAAAAAACTGTAAGAAATTATTTTGAGATGAAATGTTATAACGTCAAATATTTAAAAAATAAATAAAATTAAAGGGATAAATAATTATTCAAAATAACGTCAACTTTTCTGAGTCAGGAAATTTTCGTCAATAATCTTTATAATCTTTTAGTAAATATTGCTTCTGCTCTTCATCGGTGGAGTAACGATGATTGTGTTCACACCACCATGAACATATTACTTACAGCTTTCTTAGAATGTACGAAAGTATAAACCAGCGCGAATATTCCAGCGATAATAAATAAAGAAAGCTCCTACTGGTGGGCGAGAAGTTTTTCTACGTGCGAATATTGGACGGAATTTGCTAGAAAGTGATGGGAGCAATAGAAACAGCGTTAATTGTTGCGAATTAAGGAAGAGTGCAATAAAAATCTGTGAAATATTCTGGAAAAAATTAGTGATTATAAATTTAAGAACGGTACTCCGATATAACTTGCGTTGAGTTAATTTTTTCGTAATAAATAAAATATTTTATTGTTTTAGTGTTTTTTATTGGATGAATTTTTTAAGACCTTAAGATGGTATAACCCTTGAGTCTTGGCTCGGGGTATAACAGGCCTCTAATCTGATGCAGACTTCCTTGTTCATCTGCCCATGGTCGATTACCCCACCACCAGATGGTTGGAGATCATTATTTACATATCTAAAACACAAGTGCAAAATGTACATGCCTTTGTAATACGGAAACTGTGTGCACGGGACTATATCGTGCATTCCCATACTCGACTATCTCACCGACGGTACTGGTCCCATGTGAATCTGTCTGGAGAGATTCACTTTCGCTTCCTAGTCGAATTCTACCGCTTTCAGACGTTTCACCCATAAATACTCGCAGCGAACTGAACGCGTTGTTAAACGAATTGAAAACCCGTCTTAAGACTTGTTTATCAGACAAGCCGTTGCATCGATAAATAAACAGACAATTAGGGAATGAAAAACTACATTTCAAAATGAAGACTACAAATGCACACGTTCACCAATTTGAAGACTACACAATGTTTGCTACATTTGTAGTGGATGCCGAAACATTACACACTTCATCTACTTCAATAAGCTACATGAAGTGAAGTAATTAAATTGTGTCTACTGCAATGACCTACAAGAAGTAGGGTTGGGGGAGGGTTGTAACAATTTCCAGTAATTTTAACGTTCTGTCAAAAATATTCTAATCCGGGGGAGTGGGAGGGAATATTTTGTTTTTTATTAAATTTATTTGGTAAATGTACAAACTTAAGAGTGTATTCAATATAATATAATTAATACACATTTATATTACACGCTTACCCACTTTTAAATGAGAATTTATTCTCGTGTTTAAAAGTGGGGGCATTGTCATATATGTATATATCTATTGTTAATGTAGATTAAATAAGTAAGATATAGACAAAGAAATACTAGATTAAGTTATAAATATTAAGACATTAAATTAAGTAAGTAAGATATAAACAATACAAGAAGACAAAAATGTAAGACATTCGATTAAGTAAATAAGATATACGCAAGGAAACGTTAAATTTAGTTATAAAAATTAATAATTAAGAAGGTATTGTAAAAACATTTGAAAGTATGTATATATTGATTGTTTTTGGTAAGATTTTTTTCATTGCGTTATTGTGATGGTTTTTTGTAGAAGATTTTTCAATTTAGTTTTGAATTTTCTATAACTTTTTCCGTCTTCATTTCATTGGGAAGAGCATTAAAGAATGATACTCCTTGTTTTGGTTTCCAAATTTTTCTTCATTCAACCACCGAAAAAATATTTTGTACCTACACATCAAAACCTCAGTCAATTAATTATTTTTATCTACATCCACTTCACAAAAATATCGGCCAATAGTCTCACATGTTAAAAAAGTCATAATTTGAAGTGTGCAATTTTAAATGTGTAGTTTGTAGTGGGCATTTTAAAAATCGTCGCTGTATAATATAATTAATCCTATGTGACGTTTTAGTACATTCTGAGATAGACGAATAAAACTGTTTTAAAAAAATAAGAGAGGAAAAATATTTTAAATAATTACCAGGCAGAATTCCCAGATGAACGGCAATGTTTTTAGTATATCTCCATTATTTATATGAAAAATTGACAAATTAATTCGTTCATCTCAGAATATACTAAACGGCACATAGGAAATATTATATATGCAGCGACGAAATATTAAATTTTAGGTGCGTATAGTTTATAGTGTGAGCAGTTCCTTACAAATGTGTGAAGTGTGCACTTCGGTATAATGTAGTACTACGTTGTAGTACTTAGTACAAAGCGGACCCATTATTACAGACAATATGAATATTATTTTTATTTATTATTATCTCGATTAGTTATTTTTAATCTTTTAAATGCATTAAAGGTTTTTTACGCGCGATCTCAAGTCTGCAATTTTGGACATGACTGCTTTATGGGATTTTTATGGGATGCTTTATGGGATCCAGTAATTTGGACCGGAGCAAGCGAGAGCTTACGAGTCATTAATTAAAATAAAATAAATTTAGTGCCAGATGTTAAAGTGGGTGGGTAAAATATAATATTTTAACTTTGACGCTCAATAATTCAGTTTGATTTAAATGTCGAACGATAATGTTGTTCTAAAACAGCCATCCTCAACCTGCGGCCCGCCAAGCTTTTACATGACATGACAGGCCCGAAACACGTTTAACATCAGGAACGTGATTCAAAAAATCTGACACTTTTTAAGTACTACACTAAGTTTTGAATATCTCGAAATACGCACGAACAAAAAGACAAACTCCTGTCATTTTAAAACTGGCAATTTCTATGGTTTAAGAATGCATTTGTTTCAACCATGGATAGTTTCAACCACAGAGTGTAAGTTTTGTGTTTGTCATGTAATTTTTTAGCCATTTTTTGTGATCCTCGTATTACACATTCATCCTTTACTGTCAGTAAAATCTCGTGTTCCAGTGTGTCGAATGCTTTTTTGAAAACTATAAATATTATTCCTACTTTTCTTATCATTCAAATAATTCACACAATATTTGGAGTATATCCAAATCTTTGTACAAAGCGATTTTGTATTTTTAATAAATATATATCGTGCCTTTACGGTTTCCCGCCCCAATGTGGTCTACGCAACTCTGGAAGTTTTTCTTTTTATAATTTCGTTCCCCGTTGCGTGTGTAATAAGGTGTTAGAATCCGTACTCATAGATCATATGTTCGTATGTGTTTATTATTAATAGATCTATTTTTTGTTATGACGCTATACAAAAAATAAACAATATACGTTAATTTTGAATTTGATTTTTTTCATTATTGCATTTTAAGTACTTATATAAATATGACGAAAAGAAATTTCACGTAGGAAGATAAGCGTTAAGTAATATTATCATTCTGTTATAGTTAAAAAATTATTTTTTGGTTTATCTCGAGGGCGCGCCGTAATCAATGAATACTGTTTTTCCCCCGTACGATTTTTTTTCCGTCATATCAGTATAATGTTGCGGCCCGCGTAACTTAGTAAACATACGTACGCGGCCCGGAGAAAAAAAGGTTGAGCACCGCTGTTCTAAAATATGATAATATCATGTTCAAACGTCGCCGTCGTGAGCTTCCGCAGACAAACGAGGGTAGGTACCGGTTGCACGCGCCTCGAAGCGACGAGGTTCATTAGGTCTTCGCGGACCACTCTCTCCGTTCTGGGAGATGCTGGGGAGATCGTCGCTGGCTGCGGCGCGGGAGAGATCTCGACGCGCGGCTGGTGGACTCGTCTGCGACGGGATTCATCGGTCGCCTCGACACGACCCGAGCCACGACCCCAGGGCAGAAGCGGGAGAACAGTGCGGACATTTGCCTAAATGTTTATCCGTGTCTATTTTTTTCCGAATCCCTCGAGTCCACGGTTAGTATCTACACCATCTACTACACACGTACTAGGATAAATTGGCGTGCGAAGGAGGGCGTCCGTGTCGCGTAATCGAAGTTTCCAGGGTGTAAATTTATTACACAATACACAATGTACAGAATGTCCGGTGACCGGTGTCGGAGCCTTTAATAGAAATTTGATCGGGCAACACTAAATAAAGAAACCCGTAATGGCGGCCGCTCTATCTGTCAACCTGTCAAACGGTAATATCGGTCTATTATTTGCTTTTTCAGCTTCGCAAAACTTTAATACTTTATTGGCAGTTGTTCTTGCATCCCGGACTGTTTTGGATGTTTTGGACATAATAATTTAGTGTAGGTACACATTGGAAATCAAGATGTCACGGCTCACGCTCAAATACGAGAATGAACTGAATGACAGGGCGAGGGGTTACCGCCGGGTGCGGGCGGGGCGGGTTTTAGTTCCAAAGTCGCCGCACGCCAATTTACGTTGGGCAAGCAATAGACTAAGGGCCGGCGACCGCTAGACTTACGTTATAGTGACAAACCCGAAATATTTTCTGTAGGTGTACCCTATAGTTGGTGATGCGCTGCTAAAATTATATCAACCGGTTCGCACCTTGGTAAACACTTACCTTAGAAAGTGCATCAGCACTAATCGTCATCATCATCAATAGCTCCTCAGCCTCCTCCAACATTCCTCTTCATCGTCCTCTATCTATCTATCAGCGCTATAGCTTTCCCTTTTTTACGAATTTATTCAAAGGCGTGCAGCAAGCACAAACTTATGTTATGCTGTTGCTGTCTATATAAAAAATATATATTATTATTATTTATTGTTCATTGACCCCTGTGCCTGTCGTCCAAGGCTTAAACCACCTTTTTAGAAATTCTGTTTTTTTTTTAAATTCTCGTTTTCGTTGGAATCTCGATTTCTTAGTCCGTAGGATCGTTGTGATCGTGGAAAAGAAACTGGGCGTAACCGGGTCCATCGTGCTGGCCACTGGAAAACCAGATCTCGATTCTACAAGATCTGGTTCAAGGACAAAGACTCGTTTGGGGTGACGTAATGCGCAACACACTCGCAATAAAGCGATGAGAGATGTGAACTATTAAATTAAAATGAATTATATAATAGAAGTCTCACAAAGATGAAGCTATTTGTATGAGAAACGTCTTTGGAAGTCTTTTCGGTGACTCAGGGCTTACACCCATTATTATTTTTTATGATTTATTATTTATTAACGCCCTAGAGGGCTTTTACATACAATAAAAAAAGTTTACATTTATAGAATGAATACTTCAAATGAAAATTTTAATGAATAAATGAATACTTTAAATAAAAATTAAATGATTGCTCAAGAAAAACAATTAAAAAAAGAATAATAACATAAAGTGGAAAGCAAATACTTAAGATGCAAATAACTCCAAATATATGAAGATAAATATTATATAAAGTAAAAACTAAAAAGCAAGAATTATAATAAAGCAGAAGCTTAAGGAAAGCATAAGAGAATAAATTTTAAAAAAAAATAAATAATAATATAGAGTGAAAAGTTACATAACAGTTAGTAATCTCACTCAATCAACAATCAAAACAAATACAAATCAATTATTTAGGTCCAGTTTGACAAATATGTTCTAGTAATCTTTCAATTCACCCTTTAAAATATGTTTGAATATTATAAATTCGGTGTTTTTAAAAAAAAGACCTCAAATTGCTCGTATTTCTTTGCTAGTTTAGGAAGCCTTTGTAGTGGGCAATTAAAAACGGCTTAAGTGATCACCAGACAATACACGCTACGCTACGCTATTTTATTGTGACAACACTAGAACTAACTCGCATTTTAACTATCTTGTACCTAGACTGCTTAAAGTTAAACTTAAAGATTATATTATCATCTCCATTATTATGTTTCTTTTGATTTTTGTATGTATTTGGTTTTCATTTAATAAAGAGTTTCTTACTGTGGGAGAGGGACAGCAAATGGACTTTTGCAGGCCTATTCTTGCCGGATCACCCTTTACACGACGCGGCGCGGAGACGGCTTTTAGAATAAAAAATGTCAACCTGGCGACATATGAGTAGGACCGACACGGGAGCTTTCTCTCATAAAACAGTCCGGGGAATGCGGTGGGTCTCCATTCACTGTACCTAGACTGCATTGGCTAGGTAACACTTGAGCACATATCTCTAATATGTTTAACTGTAGTTTAGCACAATATAAAGATACGCTACTAAAAGCTCTACACCCTGCCGCCCTGAATACATAATGTATTCACAAACAAATTATTATACCTATTTGTTAAATCATATATAATTCAGACTTCCGTTTTCAAGCCTCTTTAAAATTTCACTACAACGCGCCTAAGGAATTACATATACATATCTTCAAAAATAAATAAATTAGTAATAGTAATAATGAAAAATCAAAAAATAACCTTTTGATATACTGACCGATGCCGAAATTTTATCTCAAGATGGTCTCCATAAATCTTTTATCTCAAAATATGTATTTATCTAACACATAAATCACGAATGACCACCATAAAAGTGTCTCTGTCAAAACGATTGAATACTGAAAATAATTATCAGCTGTCTCATTTAAAAATCAACCATAAATCATAGAGTTTTTGTTTAGAATTTATGACACAGATAATAATTTGTCATTTACCTTGTTATTTAAATTTTTACTAATTCTTCTTTCAAATCATCATATAATGATAAAGATGAACATAAATTGACACACCCGACATCGTATTGTATTTAGATGTGTTCAGAGTTAAATGCAAAAGATTGAATGCAAAAGATCTTCATGGTTAAATACAAAAATTTAAGAGGACAAACAGTTCTTAACACTCCCGTTCCCGAAAGGGGTACATCTTGACCCCAAAAATCTTATTTTTAAAACTATTTAATAATTATTAATGATAATGAACTGGTATTTTTTGTAATCTTCATACTCCCCTTTTGTACCCCAAAGAATACAACATCCAAAGAAAATAAAATAATAATGTGTAGCGAGACAGTCAAAAGCAGAAAAAAACATGTTTTCCATAGACTATATTCTATGCGATACGCTTACTTCATTCTGTTTCATTCTGAGACGTCAAAATACTACGGTTTCTTATAAAATGACGACAAATTTAGTAGAATCTTGTAAGCATTGTATAAGAAACGTAATTAAAAATATTATAAAATTTTTTCAAACAATTACACTCTTCTTCTTCTTCTTCTTCTTCTTCTTCTTCTTCTTCTTCTTCTTCTTCTTCTTCTTCTTCTTCTTCTTCTTCTTCTTCTTCTTCTTCTTCTTCTTCTTCTTCTTCTTTTTTCGTTAGATCCTTGATCTGTGTTGACAGGTCAATCCTGGTCTTGTGACGTGGACGTTCAGCTCTCTCTCCATTCCTTTGGTGGTCTCCCTGGCGGTCGGCGCCCCTCTGGAGTCCCGCGCATCACTGGTCTTGTGACGTGGACGTTCAGCTCTCTCTCCATTCCTTTGGTGGTCTCCCTGGCGGTCGGCGCCCCTCTGGAGTCCCGCGCATCACGGCTCTGGGAAGCCTCGTCTGCTCCATTTTCTCGACATGGTCCCTCCAGAAACGCCTTCTCTGCCTGCTCCATCTTACAATGTCTTGTATGTCGCAGGTTCTGCGGATATCCGCATTGGGTACTCTGCCTCTGAGGATCTTGCCCGCAATGGGTCTTAGAGTCTTCATTTCGGTAGTTCTGAGGAGGTGTTTAGGTCTCACCCTGTCCGCTCTTTCTTCGATACCGTAAGTCTTATGCATGTTTTATATACTTATTCTGACTTTGCTTTCCACTAGCAAATGCTTATTGGTCCATACAGTGTCTCATTAGCATCCGGAGATAATCGCTGCTTTGTTTGTCTTTAACTTCGTTATACAGATCGCTGTAGCTGGATATCTCCACCCCAAGGTACTTAAATTTCATAACCTGTTCTATGGGTTATTTGTCTACGGCCAATTTACATCTTCGAGGTTGTCTAGATATTGTAGGACACTGTACGGGCCAATTTCACTTCATTAAAAGGCAAATATGACTGGGGTCCCATTTGTACCCCACTCCAGCCCACGATCCAATATTCGATCTTCCGGCACCTGAAGGTTAAAGTTGAAGACATTTAAAAAATATATATTAACGCAAATATAAAAATAAATAAATTTAACTGTAAAAATAATTCAAATTCAGCCAGGATCCGAAGCTGGTAAGTTCCGACGCAAGGTATACAACGCAGAACGTGGTTTATTAATGTATGCTAAAGACTTTTTTAAATCTACGCCATTGTCATATCAGGTCCTTACCTATAAAATTGTCGTTTTGTATAGAAAATGTCAAACATTTTTTTTAATTACTAAATAAATCTTTTTCAATTTATCAGTAAAGATATAAATAAAACAAAGTCAAATTCAGATTGTACGGAAATGTTTTATTGTCAAATATTAAGGGCGGACCCGCTGAATAAACATTATTATATTATAGTATTCAATATTATGATTTTCTAGATAATTATTAATTATGTGGGCGAAAGGAACAACCGAATGAGTAAAAAAACTAACCCATAGAAACCAAGTTTTTATTATACTCCCTTTCTCAATGTATCAGGTTTCGTGTCCACTGCACGCGTCGGGATCATTACTCATTTGTATTGATTCCAATTTGAAAAAACCATTAAAATTTCGAAAAATCCAAAATAACACTATAATTATTCTTTTTTTTTAAACGAAAATTTGTTAGATAATTTTTATCGTGGCCACGACTCTGCCTCCAAAGTTTCAGCCCGATTGGATCTCGGGAAAAGGGTTAAAAACTGATCCATAGTTATTTCGGCAGACAAGCAGACGCTACGAGTTAAAAGAAAGGGAATAAAAATGCAGGTTTCCAGGAGAGCCAAAACAAAATTTGGATATTTCGTTTGTTTGCGACATATCTCTTAAAACCTTTGTTATTTTTATCAATTTTTTTCACCAGAACGTTGAATCAAGTAGACTAATGTCGTTTGTTGTTTGCCAAATTTTTCTAATAATTAATCATGTCATTTGTCCTTTTTCAAAAAAGTTTTAAATAGTCACATTTTATTTTATTTTCTGATTCATCTAATTTTTATTGCTAGATATGAATCTAAAGAACAACTCTACATACTTAACTCAAAACTCGATTTTATTGACTTATCTGGTTGTTCCTTTCGCCCATAGAATTGTACAATAAATTTTGAAGTATTGACTCAATCACAGAACCACTTTCGCCATCTTTTAAATTCTTAGTGAAGTTTTTTACCAATGAAATGTACATTTGAGTAGAGTTTAATTTCAATAGATGTCAATATCACTAATTCCAGATGTGATAAGATAAAATAAGAGGTCTAGTGTATTTATTACCTATATATTTGCTACCAATATAATATTTTTCTTTTCAAATTATATTATTTCGAAATAAATCTTGTTGGTCTTGTGGTTAGGACACTCGCCTCGTGATCCAATGGTCGCGGGTTCGAATCTCAGCCCAGACTAGCAAGTTAGTCCTATTTTCATAGCACAAGCGTTTAGCTTAGTTTGAAAATAGTAAGAATATTGATGTGACACGTATTCCGTGTTCGCATCTCTATTTTTTAAAAAAAAAAAAAAAAAAATCTCAATCGTGTACAGATTAACCAGTCAGGTAGAGTTAGGTAGGTACAGTTACTTTGTCAGAAGGTTGAAGTACTTGAGCTGAAGATAAGGAGACAGCTTTTAACCCCTTAGCCAGTTCCTCCCTTCAGGGCAGTGAACTCATACAGTTGTTTACATTCACACCCTTAAAGTGCCTTCGGAACGAAAAAAAAAATATGAATTTAGAAACAAAGTATTTAAGGTATAAGTAGCAGGAGAGTGCTAAAACTAGTTCATCACTGTGTTCTCGATTTTTGTCCTGTAAAGTTCTTCCTAAATAAATTTATTAATTCTCCTGTAGAAGTGATTAAATATAGTAAAAAACTTTTAAATACCAATACACCTCCTGTGCGGGAAATTTAGTGAACCCAAAGAAACATGAACCAAAAACCAAAAATACATGAAACAAAAAAAGTACCATTGAATTTTTAATATAAGAGAATTTTTTTTTTGTAAATTTTATATATTTTTTTAAACTTACAAAATTTTTGCATATATTTTGTAAGGAAAAATTGGTGTAAAAATTTTTATGGTTATAATATCTAATGATTAATTTGTTGGTAAAAGTTTCTCTTCCAAAAATTTAATGCTAAAAATTTCTAAATAAAACTAATTTTCAAAGAATTTTTTTATAATTTAAAAAAGGATTAAATGATGACTAACAAAATCATTGTTTCAGTTTTTTATTTGGAATTAGTTATTTACAATACTATTTTACTAAGTCAACATAATTTACATATTATTAGGAGGACCTGGTAATTTTCTTACAGACTATATATTATCGTTAGGCTATTTTGTTCCTAGACATAAAAGGTACAATATTTTACCATACGTTATTATATATTACATAATATACTTTTAAATGTCTAGTATTTTACCATAATGCTATGGTGATGTCTCCAGGCATCATATATAGGAGACAAACGCACATTTTAGGCCGTATTCTGAAGATAATAAGATTGTTTTTAGGCAATATTTTCCCGCAACACTAAAAAATAGAGGAACGTCAGGACATCTGTCAAATTTCGATATTTATTTTGTATTGTGAAAAAAATATTGAATTTAATTTAATATTTGAACTCTTTGGACGATGAAATTAGTAGATGTGTGTGAAAAAAACTGATATCTACCAAGTTTTTTAAATAATATTAATATTAATTTTTTATAATATTGTCACGGAACGTGGCTTTGGGAGGCAAATGAAAACAATGGAAGTTAATTAAAATGAATTTATTAGTAAAGAAAGTCACTGAACAAGAGTTAAATTGTAGTACCGTTCGTAATTTTACAGTGGCTACATATCTCCCGAATATTTCACACACTTATTTTTAAATCGTTCCTTAATTCGCACTAATTTACGCCATTTCTGTCGCTTAGATCACTTCTGGTAAATTCCGTTCAATGCTCGCTCGTAAAAACTTTTCTTTTAAAAACTTTTGGTAGTCACTGCGTTTGCTTGCTTACTAATATCGCGTGTTTTAATATCACGAATCACTGATCACACTGTTTTACGCTACGGATGTTGCAATGTTGTCATCACAAACTGAAATGCCCGAGCCCGCGTTGTTGGACTCCTTTTATAGCTGAATTTCTCAGAAAGGTTTATTCTAGAGGTAACGAGAAGCCTAGATTCTTCCGACATATATTTTACTATGAGTTGGTATAAATATACCGTACAACTGTTGAGTGTTGGCAATTGATGTTGCACCGTTGTATATGTAGACATATAAACACAGGGTGAAATTTCTGCTCACTGTCTTGGGTTTTTAATGACAATTATTTATGAATCCTTTATACTCCAAATTTCCCTCAATCTACATATCACACTTATTAGACATGTAGATTCACGACTACTTTCCAGAGGTCTCATCTAAATCTGTCAATTAATTATGCAAATTACACGTAATAAATAAACATATCCCGTCTATTTTTGAGTGTTGGGATAACAATCACCAAAATAACAAAACAAACTTGCTATTTTCACAATACGACCGATTATCTTCTCCTCGCCTTGGCGACGTCGCCAGTGACGCGCGCTACCTCGCATTAAGTAACTCAACGCTAAAAGCAGCCATGTATTTTTATTGGATAAATTCAGTTCAAACATATAAATAGCAGTTGTATGGTACCGATTGGAGAAGTTGAAACCCAAAAAACAATATTCAGAGAAACAATTGTGGATAACATTATCTACATTTCATAACACCTCCCCACTGAATGACTTGCCACCCTACTAACCTATGAGAGAGAATGCTCCTCTCTAATCTGTAATATTGATAAAAAAGATACATGCGAGTGTAGTACAAAGTTTAGTTAAGTGTAAATTAAAATTATCATACTGCACCACGAAGTAATTGCCTTTAAAAAGTCTCGTATACTTAATTAACAATTAATAATATCTCATATACTTAAATCGCCGACATACATTCACAGATCGAACACCGAAGGGAGCCCGGATGTTAGTGGCGGGACCTCTTCAAAACATTCAAACACCTTCATCAACTCTCTAATTGCATAAACTCACCATACGTCTACAACATAAAAGATTTTTTTTTGTATTATTCGAATATTTTGTATTTAAATCTATTTACCCATACATCACGCAAGGTATAACTGAGCTTGTCCATCATAATTTACAGGATAATTTCTGTTTAAATTACGAGTCGAAAATGTTCAAGCAACGATGTCCTAATATCAACAGTTATGGAGATAAACGACTTAAAAAATTTCGTATTTTTTTAAATATTTTTGACATGTTTTCTTATATCAAATTTTGTAAATTAATTCGCTTTAATAGATGCAAGACAAATAAAATGATTAAAACTTCGCTAAAAAAATTTCAAATACCTGCAAGATTTTAATTATTTTATTTGATATTATTATGTATTATGAATTGTTAATATTCAACGTATATTATTTTAATGATAGTCCGACATTTAACAGAACATAAGTGCAAACTTTGAAGAAACATCTCTATAACTATTTATATTATGATATTATTGCTTGAACATTTTCGACTCATAATTAATTGATCTACCTAAAAAGTATTGTGGACTAGTTCTTTTACATCCTGTATATCTTTATATTATGTAATTACAATATTTTATAGAATCCATGTTGTTAGTAAATGTACCTACGCCTTCCAACAGTTCTGAAGCCTCATTGCTAAAAAAAAATTGACCCACAAAAACCAAGTTTTTATTTTACTCCCTTTCTTTGTAAATTAAGTTTACCATAATGTAATAAAATAATTGATTGACTAAAAATGAAACATGTTTAGACAAATATCTATGTCAAAAATCTCTAAAAATATCTCTTTATTATTTGATTTCTTCCCAAAAATCCGAAGTGTGCTGTCATCTGTGAACCAATTGTCATAAATTTTCGAAATTCGTACTGAAGTACCTATTATACCTACTGACGGAGTAATTCAAATTTTAAATAATCCGTGACTTTATCGGGCCGCCGTTGGTAGCTTTTGTAATGATTCCAATTTGAAAAAAACATTAAAAAATTTTAAAATCCAAAATTATACTATAATAATAATTATTTTTTAACTAAAATTTGTCAGATCTTCTTGAACGTTGCCACGAGTCTGCTTGCAAAGTTTCAGCTCGATTGGATCACGGGAAAAGGGTTTAAAATCGATCCAAAGTTTTTTGTCAAGGAAACAAGCAAGCAGACGCCACGAGTTAAAAAAAGGAAATAATAAAACATAGGCACTTACAAAAAATAAAAGAACACAGAATAATTCAATTAACGGCTACCACAAAATTCTCGTATATGTCAGTAATCAATTATTTAATTTATTTTCATCTTACCAGAATATTGAAATTTAAACAAGGCGACTAGTGACGTCCAAAACCGTTATTTTAACCGGTTACACAATGACGGTTATTTGTGATTTGTATCTGATTATATTGGTGATTGGTAACTGAGATTTAACAGGACGATTTCGTCCATGGGTTATTTTTTTTACAAAAATAGCACTTAATAATTAAGTATAAAATAAACCTATGAATGATTTCAGACATGTAATTTAAAGATATTATAAATTTTATTTGAATTCACGTCAACAGTTTTACAAGTGCAATTAAAATGTTATTTTCTGTTTATATCATAAACAACGAAGTACTTTTTGATATGATTGTAATACAGTTTTAAGAAAATATTACAGTTTAATACTAGAATTATACATTGGATAGATATTAACACAAGTTGTGTCCGGTTTTTTTAAATGAAGAAGACAAGATCCGCAAGACATGTCCCAGCCACCGTAGCTGAGATTTCTCGATAAACGGCAATAAGGGATCCACTTCGAGACGTCCTCTTATTTGTGTATATCTGATTCTATTTTTTTCGGCAGATAAACTGCCAAAGCGGATATTCCAGACAAGACCAGAAGGCCGAAGACCGAGGGGCCGTCCTAGGAGGAGCTGGCGGAAACAGTTGGAGGACTGCTGCGAAGCGAGGTTGCAAATAAATTGGGCTGACGTGGAGAGTGCGGCCCGAGATATGGGGAGATGGAACCTCCTATACGGTGCAGGGACCCCGACCCAATAGGATAAGGAAGGGGTCGGAGAAAAAGAAGAAAATAAGACAAGATATAACAAAAAAATTAATCTTGTGTAATAACGTATTTTATTTACAATTTCTTGTCATGTTTTGCATTCTACAAGTTTTTCGATGACCCTGCGATAAAAACCACGCGCTCTTGAAAAGAATTCGTCATTCGAACAGAAGGAGGTGTTGATAGTGCTCACTTTTGACTACTTTAAATTCCATTGCGAAGGCCTGATATAATAATATAATAAATGTAACGTCAAAGCAAACACGATATCTTGTAGAAAAGAAAATTTTCTTTGAATCAATTATTACAAGGACTACATGTAAGATCGAAAAATTGACATCGACATCGAAATTGATAACGCGCCACTCCCAGATGTAGGTCTGATGTTCGAATTCCAGTAGCAGATAAAATATTTTTACGTTGATTTGATTTTTCACTGTCTTTTTCTAATTGATTCATAAATTAGCTTAATAATTAGTTTATAATATTAAATAATTAGTAAAATATCAAATTTATAAGAGCTGATGCAATTTTAGTAGTAGATCGGGTGGTCTCTAAGGAATTGAAAAAAATATTTATATCAGATTGCAGTTTATGACTTTATTTTTCAGCTCTGTTATGTTTTCAGCAATGTGTTCACCTTCAAATAACGGAGAAAAAATTCTGGTCCCACCCACAAAAGTCTATAACCACTAATTGAGTCGGCCTCTACCCGTAATTTATAAAAAAATACAATATTTGTTTAGGAAAATTAGAAAACGGCGGAAAACACTGAAAATATACTGTGGAAAAGGATGTTTCTACCCTGAAACCCTATCTATTCTGAAAAAACAATTGGTGATTTTTACCCCAATGCTCAAAAACATAGACACGTTAAGACTTTCAACTGTCAATATTTCTACTATAAACTAACGCCCTGTGCCAAACCTACGAAGATTATTTAATAAATAAATCCCACCCCTTAGACTGTATAAGCAATAGACATAGAACAAAGGCGCAAATTAGAATAACCACTTTAAAGAACCATCATTGCACAACATCACTATATATAAATGGTACAATACATTGCTTTCATAAAACAATTTTCAAGAAAAAAAACATTTCAAAATTCGAACAGTTTAAGAAGGAAGTAAAATCCTTGAATTTAGGCAGCGATATATGTAACATTGCCTACATGTTTCAAATGGTTTACGTATTATAAAAATTACACCATATTATGGTTTCTGTTTAATACAAACTTCTACTTTTGGCTTGTAAATACTTGAGCTCTTGGCTCATATTATGGGGAGTATAATGGAATGTTTAAAATGTAATAACGTAGGTATCATAAATATTCTAAAAATCGTTGTATTGTATCTGCTGTACAAATAAATTAATTAAAAATATTGTGACGAGAATATTAGCTTTTATTTAATATTTAAAAACTTCGGGTGAAGAAAATGGTGTGAAACAAACTGATTTCAACCAATTTTTAAAATAATATTAGTACTAATTTTATACAATATTCATCTCGAACTTATATATATAAAACTCCAGATTGCAGAGAAATCTATTTGACATAGTTTTAACATCAAATAAACAAAAAAAATGAAGTCCAACCAGACACCGTGGAGTTCCGATATTGCGAGCCAGGTATGTGTAACAAAACATTGATGTTCTTTTTTTATTTAAAATTATTTATACGTCGTTGCACAACTGTTGGGTGTTGAAAAGTGATATTGAACCATAGTCAATATAGACATAGAAACACAGGATGAAATTTTTGATTTTCATCTTGGATTTTTAATGACTGCCATCATCGACGAATTATTTTTCCACGTGCAAAAAACAAGCTTTTTTATTTTTCTTATTCTTCTACCACGGCCATCTTTCCCCAGCTGGATGTAGGCTATATTTTTTTTCTGTGCAGTAGGTATTACTATAGTAGGTATGAAGGTATCGATATTATGATATTTGAATTCGGAGATTTTAGGCAGATAAAAAATGTTTAAGTAAAACGTTAAAATAAAAGGTATCAGGTAATATTGTTAAATAGTGTCCGAATAAAATATATAAAATTCAGATTTGTTACTACAACCTAAATGACATGAATATTTATAGAGCTTCAAAGCATCTGGCGGAAGAAATGACCCGCGAAAAGTATCTGGCAATTATTAATACGAATGTGTAGTACTGTCCCGTTAACCATATTAAAAAATCAGGCTTTTCCTTTTTACATTTTACTTACAAATTTTTTGTACCTGCCTGTATTGACTGTTATCTGCCAAAATCGCCGAAACTCAAATATAATATCCAAGCCTTCTTACCGACAATAGTGTACAATATTTCATGTTTGATACTATAACACTGTCTCTTATTATTTTCAGAATAGGTCAGTCAACATCTTAGAATAGAAAAGTGGAAATTCGTTTCATTTCAAGTCCCGCGAATTTGAGGATCTACTGTTCGACGATGCTCCTCGTTCTGCTTTTAGGCATGCTGAAGATCCGGAAGTCCTTCCCGAAGTTTTCCCCGTCCTCCAGGGTCTGGGGCATGGGCGTGTTGAGGGTCTCCGGGAGGAACACCGTGGCCAGGGAGCCCGACAGAGAGAGTACTCCGAGTATTATCAGTGGTAGAACCCTCGAGTACTGTGCCTGGAAGGAAAAAAAGTAACCCATAAAAACCAAGTTTCTATTATACTCCCTTTCTTTGTAAAATATAACAACAATTAAAGACGAATTAAAACATATAACATAACACTAAACTTACAGTAATTTAATATATTTCTAAAATGTCAGATGTTTTGAGCTTTGATAAGACACTTCGTGCTTTGAAGATTAAATTCTAAAAAGATTTGTCAGTCAATTTAGATTTTCGACATTCGTACTGAAGTATCTATTGTGTATACCAACGGAGTAATTCAAATTTAGAAAATATTCCGCGACGTTATCGGGCCGCCGTTGCTAATCACACTTTTCTAATGATTCCATTTTGAAAAAACCAATAAAATTTCTAAACATCCGAAATTATACTATAATTATTAAAAAAAATTTACCGAAAATATGACAGATCTTCTTGATCGTCGCCACGAGTCTACTTGCCAAGTTTCAGCTCTATTGGATCTACGGGAAAAGGGTCAAAAAACGATCCAAAGTTTTTTTTTACGGCAAGCCGGCAAGCAAGCCACGAGTTAATATAAAGGGAGTAAAAATACAATGAAAATAACGTGAAAATGAATTCTTTGATGAATGAAAACAGAAAAAGTCAAAATCCCTGCCCACAATCGACACATTATACCAGCGATGGCGAAACTTTTTACATGCGTGTGCCGAAAATTCTAAAATATTAAACAAGGTGTACCATCTAGTAGAGTCCGTTCACTTGCATTAGTGTTAGTGAGACCCTCTGTAACACGTAAAATGCGTACTGGTATTCCTTTTCTAAAGCTATTCAATTGGCCACGTCAGTATCACCCTGGCAGACACGCGGAGCGGTCGTTTCATTGTTTAATATTTTTTATTTAAAGATACGGTGACTGCAAGATCACGATACGGTGACCACAGACTTAAGTCAATTTAATATAAATTAAGATGAGGATTCGGAGTCCGATACAGATGACAATAGTTTATCTTATTGATTAAAATTAATTATTAGATTTTGAAACCATTTATTTAGAATTATACCTGCTTATATATCATTTATTATAAACTAGCTATAACCCATCCAAAATGAGCTGCTTTTGTTATATATTTTGGCCGCCAGTTACTGCTGGGAGAACAGCGCTATCTAGAGTAGCGTCTTAATAACGTTAGTGATGGACATTATTAAAAAGATAATTATGTTTTTTTTTTTGCTTCTTATACCTCGTTGTTATATTATTATCACGTTATTATTTTAGCATTCTAGTATCGTTAGTGACGGACATTGTTACGTAGAGAATTATAAATTTTGATTAATGATTAATACCGATGACATATTATGCCATATAGCAGGTAATGGATTCACTTATTAGTTTTAATTTTCAATAAACTAAAATATTAAAAAAAAACATTTTAGAGTAGGTATTTTATTTAAACGAGCATATAGTTAATGTTTTCATTTTATTTAATAACAATTTTGAAATCATATTTACATTGAAAACGGGATGGATTTTTTATAATACTGCATCTATGATTATTTTAGATTAAGAAACTTAAATAATGTTTATATTTATTTTTTGCGTCTGTCATTTACTCAAAAAAAAATGTTACGAGATTTTGTAAACGCACTGTTACTCACACTAATGCAAGTGGCTTTCCCAAAGTGAACGGACTCTAACAAAAACTTTACAGGTGGATTCCTGCCTTGATAAAGTGTCGAAAATGTTGAAGCAACCGTGAGATATGCAATATCAAATTTTGCATTTTTTTTCAATATTTCTGACTTATTTTTTGCAAAAGGTTGAACTATCATTACAGTAACTTATGTCGATTATGAAAAATTCATTCGATTTATTACAACTCGAATAAAATGATAAAAACCTTACAAAAATTGAAAATAGGATTTTTTACGATACGAAAATACACGCCAATTGTAAATCGTAAAACATTGTAAAAAAAAAATTGTGAAATGGGCCTAACATTTGATTCAATAATCCTTCTTAAGATATCAAACACTCACATTTTAAAATATAAAAAATGACATCTAAACTACACTTAAAAACTGGCTACTTTGACAAAGTCAAAAGTCAGGACAATCTGTCAGAGGCCACGCCTACTACCTCCCAGATAAAAATTGTAAACTCATTTCTAATAGATATCTTATACCTACCCGGATATAATATATTTTATGTTTGCTCACCTTTCAAAAAAATACACAGTTTTCTATGTACTTAACAACGTACGTAAATAATGTAATAATGTTCTCAGCTAACACTAGTAAGACGCTATATGGAGCTGTTTTCACAGCTATAACTCACGACCGAAATGACACTGACAAAGAATTCAATGTAGTTACAGACACTACACGCGCATTTAATTAATTTAAAACTGAAATTCAAACACAAAAAGTCCGTCAGTTTTGACGAGTGGTGTAAAATATTGAAAAATGTATAATAAACTAAGAATCATTGTCGACGTGATGCCCAAAATGAAACATTAGACACACTGTATTTAAAAATGTATTGTATTCTCACCAGTTGCAATATGTACGGAAAAGACAGTAGTCCAACGCTGACCAGCAAAGATGAAAGCCCCATGGCCTGGGACCTCAGAACCGTCGGGAAGAGTTCACCGACAAAGACGTAGAACACGGAGAAGGAGGCTGCCACCCCGAACTTTCCGATCATGGCCAGCACCACCGTTATCCAAACACGCTCTGAAAAGACAGTTCATCTCAGTTGGAAAAGAGAATCTTGCCCAAACATCTTCCAAGTCCCTCATGGCTGACGGCTGTGGTCTTTGTGACCCGCCGCCCTCTTGAGCCACCAGAGAAATAGCCTTTTCTTGGTCGGTCCAACGAAGGATCTTCCTCTCGCTCTCGACCATCGAAGTCAGTGGCGTGCAGCGCGTACAAGCAAAAAATCTGTGCATTAGTAATGATTCTGGGAAACAAATATTAATTAAATAATCCTTATCTTCTAGTCGTAATTCGTCCCACGGCTAGAAGTTTTATTTCCGACGTTTCTGTACCTAACTTCATGTCAATTCTTAATTTATCTCACCAGATCAAGTCAAGTTGAGAAAAACTCGTCCTGAACCGCGTATTTTGACTTATCTCTATGTCTGCGAGTTTTTTGTAATATACAAGTTAATTTTTCATGGAATAGCGTATTTCTACGAAAGGTTCTGTGCCTGGTGAGAACTGCGCGCGCGTCACTTGCAGATATGATATTTTTTACAAATTCCAACAAAAAAAATTTATGTGAATTCTATTCATGTCAAATGATTATTTGCGACGACATTGCCATCGATGATATCATAAAAAGTTTGATTAATTTTTGTGAAAAAAACCGTATTTCTGAAATTAGTGTTGTTCCCGATTTAACTATATGAACGGCCATAAAGTCATCAAAAGTAAACTATACAAATAACATTCCATTCACAGAAAAAAAGGTTATCAAAATAAAGAAAACATTAGTTCACAGAGTATATAATAGAATAATACAGTGTAAGCACATAGAAAAATACTCTAGTGAGATTGTGTACCTACTCAATAATAAACTAGTTATATTGTGTACCTACTAAATAATAACTCATCATCTTCACTCTTGGCTCTACAACCTCTGGTGGGTCTTGGCCTCCTGAATCTCCAGTCATCTCAGTTTAGTGCCAGCTCTCTCCAGTTCAGTAGCTCCAAGGCAAAAATGTCTTTGAGGACGTTGTCGCTCCATCTTAATTTTGGCCTTCCTAAGCTCCTTCGCCCTATTGGCCTTGAGTTCAGCAGGGACTTTGGTGCTTGATGCTCGGTCATTCTCTTCACGTGACCCAGCCACCGAAGAATGTTCCCAGTTTTAGAATTTTTTTGACCTTGAGTATAGAGCTCATTGTTGTAACTTCTGCGCCAAAGTCTATTTTCTAGAACCGGTCCGAAGATACGCCTCAAAACTTTCCTTTCAAAAAAGGCCAGTCCAGCACTGGCCTCATAAGCATTTTGTACACTAATATCTCGGTGTTTCTGGACATCACTCTGGATTTTATCTGCTTCATAGGCGGAAAAAACAGCGATTTGAGCTCACCATGCGCTTCTGGATCTCCTCTGTAGTATTATTGTTGTCTGTTATCAGGGAGCCTAGGTATGTAAATCTTGGTACTGTTTCAAATTTTTGACTTCCACATGAGAGAGTTGGGATTTGTTGGGTGCTAAATAATACCTACTAAATTGTTGGCTGCTAAATAATAACTAGTTAAACATATGTACGACTTCCATAAATTTCATACATTTGGTAGTCTATCATGGCCGGAAATGGTGAACGTTACATTGTGTAAAGTGATCACTTAAGCCAGCCGTACGACAGGTCGTAAGTCCTATGAGCACCCAATAAATTCTTCCATACCTACTTTCCCATATAAAAGCATAGCTTCGTCTCTGGGACGTCAATAATATATCTCGATTAAACAACAGCTTGTTGAGAAAGGGAAAATGAAGATCCCCTCTGTTTGGATTGGCCAAGTGAATATACCCACGAAGGTTACGTTCCTCAACCATCAGGAACCGACGACACATGTTAACAAAATATTGCGGAACAAATAATCGTAGTGTAATGGGAGATTTCGCATTTCTTGGATTGTTTGTATACACCGACATAATGTACACAAACACTGTGTTGGCGTTGGCAGTGATTGAACAAACACCACTCGAGCGTGAAGTCAGCTTTTGTTGGTTCGTTGTTGAAGAGTCGTCGACTCCGTCGCGTAAAAACTGGCTTCGAGGTAGCTCCAAGGACGACATGTCAGATTCCAGCTGATCCAATTGTTCAACTTCAAAAGAACCTATAGCAGTATACAAATGAGATTCGAAGATATTGTTAAATGTCGTGGCTAGGGAGGAATGATCGCTAAAAAATATTAAGCGATTTATTAATTAACGATTAATTAGCTATTCAATGTACAAAGTATTTAAAATTAATAAACTTAACGGTATTCCCTTAATTAAACTATTTCTTCATTATTGCTGCATAACACGTTTTTAACAGTTACAAGAACTTCCATCCAGTTTTGCACGTATTAATCGCTCCGGTTTATTTCGCCACTTAGGTAAGTACTTCGCTCGATTATTCGCTTAATACCTGTCGCTTCGCAATTTCACGACTGGACACACCTGGCCGTCGTTTGCGATGCACGACACGACAACTTTGCGCGGCGGCCTAGATCCGCGCTATTTATATCCAAAAACTGGATTATCGAACGTCGTAGATTTTCTAGTGTTTAGGAGAAGATTCCAGTCGCTTCTAGGTTTTTCCAGGTACTCCTCGAATGATGATGCTAATTCCAGAGTGCGGTGGTGTGTTCCAGAATGTAGTGGAAGGTCATGTTATTGTCGTCATAGACATATTACGAGGGATTTTGTACGTAATCTCTTTTGCCATTTCGTTACATTAGTGTGAAAATGGCGTTATGAATGGAGACGAATATTAATTAGTCAGCACTGAATACACAGAAAAACGGGCCGTTGATCAACGAAAAGTTGATGCTAATAAACTTCTTCACCTAATATCTGAAGTTCATGGCTTGTTCCACAGGCACGTTATCAATATTCATCTTACACCTTGTCGTACGATTTATATAAAAAATTACGTAAGTGTTTGTGCTCGCAAAACTTGAAAACTAGCAAGTTGATTGACATGAACTTTTGACACATCGCTGCAAGTTTTTATATACCAACCGTGTTTTTATATACCTACTATTATATAGATATCGCACCTGCGACAGATAAAAACATGCTTTTTTTGAAAAATCTATTATAAATATCGCGTATAAAAGCAACACACGCTATACTAAATACCAAATACCAAACTGGGCCACAGCAACGCGTGGCCGGTGCGCCAATTATGTAATAAAAAATAATAAAAAAACGCAGAATGGAGACGTTATTGTAAAATGGATTTGGTACAGGTTTATGGAGAGGTCAGTGGTTCACTCTGTTCCTTATCTGAAGAATTTTTACGGTCACAAAGTCAAGCAGTTAATGTTCGATGTTCCAAAATCAAGCAATATTGCGTCAAAATCATAGATGGAAGATTGTAGTAGAGCGTGAACTACGGAAGGGCGTGGGAGAAGGTTATGGCTTGGCATCCGGTGCTGCTATTAAAGATGGAGTAATTACCTTCAGGGACGAACATGCAGGAGAGGCAGCCGACGCCGCCGGTGGCCAGAGCCGCGCACAGCACCCAGCGCCTGCCGAAGCGGTCCATGAAGAACCAGGACAGCAGGTAGGAGGGGATCTCGATGGCTGCGGCTGAAACCACACGAAACTCTCGTTACTAAGCCGACAAGCTCTTTTGTGTTCTTGAATAATATCAATAAATCAATTTATACAAATGGAATGAATATTTAAAATGCGCGATGAAAATATGACATAACACACATATTTTGAGTAGGCTCAAAATTTCCAAGAACACAATATGAATGACTCGAAATATTATTAATACATATAAAAACTAGTCTAAAAAGGAGTTAGTCATACATGTTTATTTTTTTATTAATAATACTATGCACCCTGATTTGAGCTTTTACATCATATACAAAAAGAGCAAAGCTCTCTAAGTTAAAGAGTGTAAAAGGAAAATAAAAAAAACAAAAATTTTGAATGCCCTAGGGCTAGAAACAGTAAAACAAAGAATAAACTACTATATATTGGTGCAAATATTTTAAATTAAACACGAATTAGTACCCAAATACTTTGATGACAGGATGAAGCTGAATAGGGATTTTCATTCCTACAATACAAGAGGAAGCGACAACATAAGACTTCCGAAGAAAAAGAAAAACACCTCACAAAATTGTACGATGTCTAAAAATCTTCGATAGCCTACCGAAGGAAATTCAAAATACGGTGAATAAAAGGAGGTTTAAACAGGAATACAAAAATTTTATTGTAAAAAATTTTAAATGACAAGATGGAATGCAACTTGTTTGAATGAAATCGTGTATTGGCTCACACAACATTATGTGTGGAACTAAATAATTAAGATAAATAAATAATAAATAAATACACCAGTAGTTATATATACAGGGTTACTTGTAAAACATTAATAACCTCGCAGGACTATACTACTGCCTTGATTATGAGTCGAAAATGTTCAAGCTATTATGACCTAATATCAATAGTTCAGGAGATATGCGACATCAAAGTTTGCATTTTTTTTTCAATATTTCTGACTTAATTTTGTTAAACGTTGGACTATCATTACAGTAACTTATATCGAATATGAAAAATTCATTCCCTTTAATACAAGTCAAATAAAAAAATAAAAACCTTCGAATTACAATTGGAAAACATTTCAATTGGAATTTTTTCAGGGTTTTTATCATTTTATTTAACTTGTTTTGAAACGAATGAATTTTTCGTAATCGATATGAGTTTCTGTAATGATAGTCCAACGTTTTACAAAAAATGAGTGTGAAATATTGTAAAAAAAATGCAAACTTTGATGTCGCATATCTCCATAACTATTGATATTAGGTCATAATAGCTTAAACATTTTCGACTCATAATCAAGGCAGGAATATAGTCCTGTGAGGTTATTAATGTTTTACTAATAACCCTGTATATTAACAATATTTTTTTATATGCAGGTATGTTCTAATAACACTCTTACATTTAAAAGAATATTGTCCTCATTTGATTTTTGTATTGCGCGTTACGTACAGTCGGTGCGCGGTTGTCTTCAGTCAAGGAGCGCGCCATGATATTGAAACACATGCATTAGTGTATTTAAAATTATAATTGAGTTCATTAAACAAATCGTTTATCTTGTGTACTTCTTCAAGATGTCAATGAGTGCAAATGTAAACAAACTTTATATTTTCGTGCGCAATTTGTGTAGCACTCTAGATAGATATACCTTATCGAAATATGTCAATTTCGTTGTATTTTTAACCGAATCTTTCTTGTGTCAACAAATGTTACGTGAAATCTAGCAACACCAGAGGCGTGCACTCCAATCGAAAATGCTGTAATATTAATAAAACATGTTCTTAGGTTTTCACGGCCGTTTAGAATCTTCCGCGTGTTGTTTTCTGGGATGCTGATGTCATCAGGCTGCATTAGCCCTGATGATGGAGCCTGCGATGGGATCCGAGGTCGCAGAGTATCCCAGAAAAGTACACACAGAAGATTGTGATATTTAAGTATGTACGCTTTCTCGTAACTGTAATATTAAATATGCATGCTATATCGTAATAGGCTCCCTGGCTCCCGAAGCCTATAACTTATTGCCAAATAACGTTCAAAATCTCTAAAGTGAAAACGTTTCTCAACACGTGGTTAGTAAATTGTTTCACATTCCAATATACAGGACCAACCTGCCGATGGTTATGCCTGTTGGAAAAGCTACAGCTATGCTGAACAAGATCGCTTTGGATATTGATATATTCCATGTGTCTGACGGGGTTTTCCGAAGCAGGATTCTCCTACACATTTGACCAGATTGTACAGGTCATTTTTAATTGTTTAATAATAAATATTATTATTTTAATATACTATATATATATATATATATATATGTGTGTGTGTATATATGTATGTATGTATACATATATGTGTATATGCGTGTGTATATATGTATACAGGTGTGTATGTATATGTGTATATGTATATTTTTAGATTTAAATTCATAATATGTCTGCACTGAACATAAAGTTTGTAATATACATATTATGGAATAAATAAAAATTGAATTGAATAAAAAAATTAATTGAATAAATTTCGGAAGAAAAATGGCATGAACTTAAACGAACATAAACATTTAATTTCTTTTAAATAATTATTATTCTTCTTCTTTATTTACTTCTTTATCTTTTCATTCCATTTTATCTTTTTGTTATTGCGTTTCATATTTCTATGATAACCCGCTCAAATGTTACACCGTGTCTGGTTGACACTTACTGACAACGGATCATCCTGTCTCCTTTACCACAACAGGACTCGGTCTAGCTAAAGGGACAGGGAACAACTTTTACATTACAACAAGCACTAAAAGAAGAACACAGAAAATGTGGCTTAGGCCGGCGCCACCTAGGCGTATCTTCCGTCTCATCTTTGACGTCGCAGAACGCTGCTACATCGCTTTCCACGCAATATGTCGTTCCGCTGGCGGAACGCTCGCTTCGGCGCCTGTTCGGTTCCCGCCCGCGGAACTTAGTTCAACGTAAAATCGGTGACGTCGCGTCTCATGTTTTAAATGTAACGCGCCACATTCTACGGACCGTCCGCACTGCGCACGCGCGTGTGTTTGTTCCAGGCTGAATCCGCCGCGGAATTATTGTATGTGACTGCCAAATTCGGTTGCGGATTTGACGCGGCGCCAGAGACACGACGGAAGACGCCTAGTGTGGCGCCGGCCTTACAGTTTTTTGTTCTCTTAATTCAATTAGTAGATATTTGCATACAACATGACGCAATTGTTTTTTCATATTCCTTATTGCAAAACAATCCAAATTAAAAGGGATATTATGACATGGCACATAGAAAAAGAAACAGATTAATTACAAATATAATAAAAATTAAGAAAAAAATGGCAAGCAAGAACATCTAACACAATGCGGACTTAATATTAATAATTAATAACTATAACACACTTCTAATTATACATAACCACATCGATTTATCAACAGAATATTTTGAGTACGTACAAATTTTTCACGAACACAGTACTATATTTTGTTCCAAGGGGACATCATTAATCAAGATATTAGCTATAACCCCGTCAACAATGACGGTACTTTTACATGCCGGTTCCTAAAGAATAAGTACATATTTACTTATTTATAGCCGACACCCATTGACGACTTTTATCAAAATATTTGAACTTTTTTTTTTTATATTTCCCCTGACGGCGATTGGGCGGAACATTAAATGGTTCTTATCTTTGCTAAATCCTATATGTACTGTATTTTTAACGAGTAAAAAGCGAATGATATATTTCAGTGGGAATTTTTATTTTTATTTTGTTTGTCAATACAACGTTGTTTCTATTTTATTATATTATGTATATTTAGTTTCTTATTTAGTTAATTTATATTGCACATTTTTTTACTGTTTCTTTTCTTGTTTGTTTTTTTTATAATATGCAAAATGCAATATTTTAAAATGCAAAAAATTGTGACTCGCTTTCTCGAAGTGAGAAATCGACAGAATTTGTTCCAGTAAATAATTTCAGCGAAGAATTTATTGCACCGTGTGCACACCACTGCGCAATATTATCCGCATTCATCAACCACTCGAGGTAATATATAGTACCTTGCACGTTTACAAACAAAATATACTATATCTGATAATTGTTCGAGGCCCGCCCTGCAGGCAATCGTCAACCTAATCGGCTTTTCGCCTACTTCTCAGTGTTGAAAATACACGTGGTCTACCATAACACAACACAACCAGTTCATCATCGGAAGTCTTCGATTGTTGGGTCATGTGCTATTCTGAAAATAGCAATATTAGGATGTCAGATCTTTATCCCAACACTTAAAAGAAGAAAATAAAAATAAGAAATAAACGAGACGTAAGTATACGTCTGTGGTGTGGTCAGAGCGAGAAAGAAGTACATGACGTTTATCCGTCAAACGTCATATATAAATAGAGTCCAACAATATTTCTCTTTTCTGTGGTCCAATGTTACAATGACAATTTTGCCATAATTTTACATCAGCACGCTGTGAGGGAAGAAATTAATAAGTGCGTATGAAATAATCTTTTTTCTATAAGCTTTAAATACAGCATTAATACTTATTTCGTGTAATTTTAGTCGAAACATGAGAATTGTGAGGTTACGTTTGCGCCAGAGCCCAGCTGTCAGATCAGACCGGAGAAATCGGACTTCGCGAATAAAGGCATTTTGAGAGAGATACGTGAAAATATACAAATCTTCTTATTTAAGTACGACGAATACCGACGCATACCTACGTTTCATTTATTTTTTTAATTTATATATTTTATATTTATATATTTTAATTATATATTTAATCGTATATTTTAATTTTCGTCTATTAAGTGTCGGGATAAAAATCTTACCTCCCAATAATGCTATTTTCAGAATAGCACAAAATAACCGACCAGGAGGTACTGCCGAACACTAGACCAACAGAACGCGGGAGTTTTCGAACATTGACTTTAGCTTAGGAGGAAAAAGGCCTAAGCTAAAGCCGATGTCCTCAAAGACGTATGTAGTATGTTCAAACATAATCAAACCTTTACTTTTTCCACCCAAATAAACTAAATACTGCAAATGTCCTTTGGTGGAGATATAAAGGGGACATTCGTACGCACATGCGCATGTGTGAATTTTTTCCAGTCCGCGGAAAGCATTATTAGACGGCATTCTGCTTCTGAGCGGAGAAGTGCGGCAGGTGCCCGCCGTTTTGTGAAATGACGGAACGACTTGAGCGGCAATATTTCATTAAAGTTTACCAAAAGCTCGGAGATACCCAAGTCGAAAGTGGAAAGATCCAAGAGTGGTACAACTTATTCAAAGAACGTCGTGCGTCAGTGGACAGCGTACCGCGTCCCGGTAGGCCCTCAAAAAGCCGAAACAACAATGTGATCGACCAAGTGCGGGCCTTGGTCATGCAGGATCGTCATCACATTCCGAGAACTTGCGAACGAGATGAGAATAAACACCGGATCATTAAATTTCGAAAGATTCAGGTTTGATAAGAGTCCCCGCAAAAGCTGCTAACGGTGCGTCACAATGCACCCACACATTCGCGGCATTTGATTCGGACTTTCTTGACCAAACGCAACATACCCCAGGCTCCCTACTCTCCCGACATGGCTCCGTGTGATGCCATTGCTATTTCCCAAATTAAAAATGCCTCTGAAACGGACCTGATCTGAATGATTGATTCGTAAATAATAACTCACCGATAAAGAACGCCAAGAAGTCGTTAACTCCCAAGCTGGTTGCGTTATAACTTAGCCCGTTGTACACCACTGCGTTGGCAATCCAATCAAAAGTCAGGAGGAAGAACTTCTTCCTGATGTTCGGATACCGAAATATGTCGAACATTGTGGCTTCTTGCTTCTGGGCAGCTGGAATCGGCTCGGTTTGCAAGCAGACAGAGTTCATCCTCTTCGCAACAGCCTCGCATCTATGTGTTCTTTCAGAGTTTGTTCTGCCTTTCAGTTTTGTTTGGTCATTGCCATCCAAATCTGCAACATCATTGACTCTTAGTTGATCTTTCCTTTCTCTTACGCAGTTGTTGATAGTGTCCCTGTCTCTTCCGTTGTTTTCCGCAGCAATGTTATTTAGTGCATCGCTGAATTCTATTTTGTCTTTATTATTTTGCAATACTGAATTTGTGAGCGGATAGGTTGCGGGTCTCTTGGCGAACCACGGCTTATGTACGGCGAGTCTAAACTGTGTGTCTTGGTCGTATTGTCCAGAATTACTCTTTTTTCTGTGAGTTCTGTTGCTGTTTTCAGGAAGGTTTGCAATTTTTGGAATTGGAGAATCAATTTCGTTTAGCTTTTTTTTTATTTCTGACTTGTTTGAAATTATTTTTCCGTTAATATTTTCTGGTATTGTGTTCATTGGAATTAGTGGAGTTGTTGAAGCGGCTTCTTCCTGAAAAACATGAAATCGCTTATTATCTTAAACTTTCGAACATTGCTTGGTTGAATTGAAAATTATCCCCCAGCATCGTGATATTTCCTAAATCAGTTTTTATAAACGTAAAGAAGCTAGATTGTAACTAAATTAGATTTCACTAAAGCTAGATGTGCTTAACCAAACCCGGTTTAATTAAACCTAGGGCTAATGGTCATGAAGCTCGTCTGGTGATCAGTAAGTTCGAGCCACATTCCAGGACACCAGCAAGTTAGTCTTATTTTCATAGCACAGGCGTTTAGTTTAGTTTGAAAATAGTAAGAATATTGATGCGACACGTATTCCAATTTAATAAAAAAAATACACTAAGATTATGACCAAAATGCGAATTTTCATAAAGATTTGCAAGGTATTCGCGAACGCTACGGGCGGGCCGCGCACTCGTTGACCAACCGCCTTACCATGCGGTCGAGCTTACTTATATCTATAAATTTTTTAATCGAGAAGTCTTATCAGTATACAGATGAGTCCACCTCAAACTGACTCCACATTGATGACATTACAGAAATAATGTAAAATAAAACCATTTTAGGTTAGGTCAAAAATGACGCCTAAATCTCATTCCAGAGTATAAAATGAGACATTCGGGAGCGTCCATAAACCACGTTGCCCGATCAAGAGCGGGGGGGGGGGGTGTAGAATACTATGCTGGGCTGCGTAAGGGAAGGGGGGATCAGCGTCGAACTACGTAATTCTTTAATTTATTTTATTTGGCACATTTAAATGGTACAGAATAAGCGATAGATAAATCTGCGCAGATCGGTTTGCACATAATCAATAATTTTTAAACAGTTTTGATAAGAGAAAACAGCACAAAATGTCTTCTGGAATTAATAGGAAAATGTTTCAGTTGGGGGGGGGGGTCAAAGCAAAAGTCACGTTAGGGCTACATGGGAGGAGGGAGAGATTCAAAAGGGTTCAAAATGGAACCACGTGGTTTATTAATGTTCCCTTAGATAAAAAAATGATCAACTTACAAGAAAGTGATGGAGAAATCTCTTTGGAATTGTTTTTCCATTGTATCTTGCCATGGTCTGCAATATTTCTTCTGCTTCATCCAGGCGACCTCGACTCAGAAGCCACCTTGGAGACTCAGGGATAATCCAATAATAACTGCACCAAAAAATGTTACACAAGGGTATTCAAATATATATATTTATTTACGTTCGGATGATTTATATAGCGCTGTTTCGTGGAAATTCACTTCAAGGGTATATAACATAACAGTTTTTTTATAAAACAACTCATTGGCTAAATCAATGATTAACTATTATCAAAACACTGGATGACATGAAAAAAAATGGAATGGACGATTAAAGCTATGGTTGAGAGAGCCAGGAAAAATTAAGTTATTTTAGCGGAATTTCAAAATAGGTGCGTCTTTAATTGTTTTTGAGCTGTGGTAAGCTATCCGTTTGCCTCAGTTTATTTGGTAGTTTATTCCATAACTCTGTTCCAGCGAAAGCTATCTATTATTTGCAGTAAATGGAATGCAGAAGACGGAATTATATTGAGGGGCCATGTTGTGAATATCCTTGAATATTGTGAGGCTCAACTTATATTCAATCCTCTCTGGACATTTGGTTGCAATATAATTAATTCACCTAAGGATTTAATCGACAATCATATTTAACCGATTGAGTCTGAAATGTGGTTGGTATAACTCTTCGGTCCTATAAAGTAATTGTTATTACCTGAACAGCATCAGAAATGGAACACTGGTGGCGATTGAGAGTCGAAACCAATCCCGTAGAAGATAGGCAAGAAGAGCCAAAATTGACATGGAACCAGCGAAGAAGGTGCTGAGTAGGATACCTGAAAATGATGTAGGTTAGTAATGCAAAGTCAAGACATTGAGTTAACCAAATTTCAGTGGCGTGCAGTGGGTACTATAGACTAGGAGCCAGTCACCGCCAGGCTTACGTTAAAGCAACACACCTGAATATTTTTCTGTAGCTAAACACTATAGTAGGTAAGAAGGTTTCGACATTATGACATTAGAATTCAGGGGATTTTATTGATTTGATTTTGATCAGATAACAGGTAATACTGGTACAAAAAGATGTTTGAGTAAAACTTTAAAATATGAGGTATCAGTTTATGATGTTAAATAGTGGCCCGAATAAAATATATAAAATTCATATTTGTTACTGTTAAGTAAATAACATGATTATTTAGAGAGCCTTAAAGCGTCTGGCGGAAGAATCAATAGTGAGTATTATTTTTCACCATATACTTACTCATCTTTTGTACCTGCTCTACCTGTTATCTGCCGTAATCCCCCGAACTCAAGTGTCATAATATCCGAACCTTGTAAAGATTTGGAGATGTACTCTCAAGTAATATACACGTTGGGGGCACCTGTTACAACACTAGGAGAAGAAGAAAATGTGATCATGATAATATGAACCTGCAAACGTTCTGTGACTTGGCCCCATCATCTCGATGCCCAGGATGAAGGGAATCTGGTACAGGGCCGGGAAGAACAGCCCCCCGATGGCCCTCAGGATCATGTAGGTCATGTAGTCTTTGGAGAAGCAGGTCGCTATCGAGACGAACACTTCCAGGACGATCATCCACAACATGGATCGTCTCCGACCCCATCTGCAAGTGAAGAACGCAACAATCAGTATTATATGACATTGCACACTTCGTCAATTTTGACGTGATGCGTATATTATATAAAACTAGCTGTGCCCGCGCGGCTTCTCAAACGTAGATTTTTAGAACACTGTTTGGATCGTCATAGAACTTTCGCGAACCTTCTAGCACATTCTCCTTCCAGAACTTATAAGAAATTTATCGAATATACAGGAACCTTCTAGACACACCGACACATTCCGCCACTCAGTTTAGAACCGCATAGAACTTTCGGGAATTTTCTAGAACCTTCTCCTTCCAGAACTTTCTACAGCAGGTTTTTCCGAAACCTTCTAGACTCACCGACTCACCACAGTCAGCGCGCATTTTGAAGCATTTGCGGCCTTCCCATAAGAAAACAATGTGCTAGGAATCACATTTTCGTCACCCACTCCCACCCACGCACAGCCATCCCCACCAAACTCGCATATTTTCGATGTGACACCAAGGGCTATCCACCACCATAACCATCGGTGGGTGGTTGTGGCTGGTTGTGGGGAAAACTTGGCGGGTAGGAAAACACGGGTTTCTTTTTATATATATTTTGATTGATTGATTGTAATTCGTCAATTTTGACGTGATGTGTATATTATATAAAATAAGTACTTGCAATGTTGCAATGAACATATGGGTGTATGTGTGTGTACGTATCAAAGGCTGATCGTTGAAATCGCCAGATTTTTTGTTTTGAAAACAGTTACGACGTTTTTTGCAAAAACGTCGACGGTAACATGAAATCCCAGTGCACACCTAAAATCGTAATTCAATAAACAGTTCTCATTTTTGATTCAATAACCAATCATTCGTCAGCTTTTCAATTGAGCATCTTTATGATTGGTAGTCAATTCAAGATGGTCGACAGTACATTATTTATATCTCTTCAACATTGGTCTTACTGAATTTAAAAGAATGCTTTAGATTGCATGTACTAAATCGACTTTAACCATTCACTCACTATACCTAATCTTCTCTTCCTCCACCCCTGTCCTGACTCCTACCTCCTCATCCTTTTTCACCCATTATTTAACTCATTTCTGATATATTTTTTTTTTTACTTCCTTTCTTTTAACTCGTGGCGTCTGCTTGCTTGCCGGCTTGCCGGGTGAAAAAACTTTGGATCAATTTTTAACCCTTTTCCCGTGATTCAATCGAGTTGAAACTTGGCAAGTTGACTCGTGGGGACAATCAAGAAGAATTTCGGATTTTTAGAAATTTTATTGGTTTTTTCAAAGCGGTATCATTACAAAAGTTTTATTACTAGCAACGCCGGCTCGATAACGTCGCGGAATATTTTCTAAATTTGAATTACTCCGTCGGTATACATAATAGGTACTTCACTACAAATATCGAAAATCTAAATCGACTGACAAATGTTTTTTGAATTTAATCTTCAATGCATAAAGTGTCTTATTAAAGGTCAAAACATCTGACATTTTAGAAATATATTAAATTACTGTGAGTTTAGTTTTATGTTATACCTATGTTTTAATTGTTGTTATATTTTACAAAAAAAGGGAGTATAATAAAAACTTGGTTTTTATGGGTTACTTTTTTTCACAGCCAATCACTTACCATTATTCATTCTTAATATTATTTGTTGCTTACTACTACTCATTAATTCAAAATAATTAACTTAAAAATATCTTATCTAACTTTTTTCTTAACATCTGTGAATCTTTTTAATCGGTCTATGAAATGAACACTATGCTTTTACATTATATGTTTAAAAAACAGTTAAGATTCCTCAATAAATAAATAAATAAATATAACTGGAACACTAATTTCAAGTGAATAAATTTTTGACAGTTTGATGGACGCGCGCGCAATTTGTTGTCTTGCATTCCCGCTACATGCTGCTATCCGCTACACGCATTCCCGTTACTATAAAAAAATTACCCTCAATACGCAAAAAGAATATAACTTCAAAAAACATTTTTTGAAAATATCAAGGTGGTGTTACCCTTTAATAATAATTTTTTGACGTATAGCCGACTCTAACATAATAATGTTTTCACTGCTATTTTACGTCAATTATTATTGTAAATCTGTTTTTAAAAATAATGGTTTCATAGACTATCATCGAGAATAAGTCTGTGTGCAAAATTAGCTCGGTTGGACATTGGGAAGCGGGTAAAATATTGATTACTAGCTCTTACTCGCGCGGCTTCGCACGCTTAGATTTTTAATAACTTTTAGTCATATTTGTGGTGACCAAAGACACTAAATATACACGTGTAATGAGGTACCACATATGCTGACATCGAGCACGGCAGACCGTTACCCTCGATAGGAACAAGGCGACAATGTAAGCCGGACCAATGACCGAATACAAATGCGACATATAGCAGAGGGCATGAAGAGCGGATAAACTCACCTTGCTGATCCAGACAAAATATCCAACACGCACTGCCGAGTAAAGACGAAGTCATAACAAACCCAATATCTTTGTTCACATTCACTATAAAAACGGTAGTCTCCAGAGCAGACTATCTCACTTCCCCAGTGAACGGCTCGTATAGCGGAAGCCCTCACCGTCATACCTTCGAACGTCACGCTTTCACTTGTAACCTTTGTACCTACTGTATTCTTTATAACTTTTGCTTTTTCAATTAAATTAATTCTGTAAAACCATCGTGACTTTATATCATCAACATCGTTTCAACTCATCCTAAACCGGAGGGCTCATCCACCTCCACATATTTATAGATATATGTCGTTGCACATTTTTTATAGAACTTTCGAAGTTCTACAACTTCTCTACAGAAAGTCTCTTACCGTTAAGGCAGCGTTCATAAAAAACGCATCGCTCGACCATTTTTTCGTCGACTTTAGTTGTAAAATCACCACGAAAAGCCCTTTTATTTTAACGGAGTAATATATAGACTATGTCTACCCTAAAATTCCATTCTAAATATTGGTGAAAAGATTTTCAAAATCAGTAATTTCCAAGATTATCTCCTATATCCAAACATATAAACTTTACCTCTTTATATGTTAGTACCTATAGACGTATAGACGCACCACTATAACTTGGCGTGCGAGGGAGCTGTCGCTTAACAGAAGTTGCCGGGGTGTAAATTTATTACACAATACATAATGTACAGAATGTCCGGTGACCGGTGTCGTAGGCTTTAACAGAAATTTGGTCGGGCAGCACTAAAGAAACCACGCAGTAATGGCGGCCGTTCTATCTGTCAAACTGTCAGATGGTAATATCGGTCCATTATTTGGTATATTAGTAATCAAGATGTCACAACTCCCGAGCAAAGAAGAGAATGAACTGAATGACGGGGCGGGTTTTAGTTCCAAACTTGCCGCACGCCAAGTTATGTTGGGCAGGCAATACAGATAAGACTCCATCCAGACAAACAGGTGAAGCTGATATAAGCGTGGTAAAGCTGTTATTTATTAAATAGTATTAAGCATGTTCAAGAGCATTTTGACAAGTGTTTAAGCCAAGTACAAATAATGCACTCGACAATTATTGACTCTAAAATGGTGCGACCAAAAGTTATCTATTTTTGTGTGCCTTCTAATTTCGAGACTACGTTTATGTTGACAGACATTTTTTAATGGTTTACAATATTGATAAATAGTACCAAATTTTATGAGAATATTTTCGTAATATATTATCTGTTTATGACATAGATATCATTTTTATATTGAACTTTTAGCATGACACTGTTTTCAGTCAGAAATTCACATCTTGCTGGAACAAAATTTCACGAATTATTCAATTAAGTACTATCTAATAGGGAAATTTTACGTATTACAAATACCGATGAAAATATTTTAATAGATTCATAAATATTAATTATATTCTGTCAATCAGTGTGGATAATGTGAGGTGATGTTTCCGTTCATAATTTATATTATAATACAACTCCATTAAAACGCTTATGGTTGGTTGTGACATATAAAATCGCGTATTTGTACATCAGGGATACACCACACAAATGTGACGCACGTATTCGTTTCTAGAATTCATTTACATTTACAAAACACTTCATTTAACTAGTTAAATAAAGTTTTTTGACGGAGATTTAAAATGTTGTATCAAAAAATAATTTTTATACACTAAATATATACGAAAAATACACATAAATTTTTTTTTTCGAGTTTTTCAGATTTGTTATTTGTTGTTGAAAGATAAGTATATTATTACTAATAATAATATATGAACAAAACTTTTAAACTCGAAAAGTAAATTATCTAAATTAGAAAAAAGTGGCGTATATAAATAAATGTGTGATAATAAAGACTGCAATGCCACATATATATCGAAAAAGCAGGAAGGAATCTTTACTAGGAAGTTCTTAGGTTTTCACGGTCACTCAGAATCTTCAGGTTTGTGTCTTCTAGGGTATTATTCCTTGTTTTTACGACATTTCTGGCCAACGTTTCGGATCCCATTGCAGGGTCCATCATCATGGCTGATGTGTTATTGTGATTAAGTATTGGCTTGCAATACTGTGTCGAAAGTAGGATGAGAACGTTGTCAGTGTTGTGTTTAGTATTTGCTGGCAATACCGTGTCGAAAACTTGGTGTTTATTTGTTACGTGGTTATTAGACACAGTATTGCGAACCAATACTTAACCACAACACCAACACTCGCATTAATACATCAGCCCTGATGATGGACCCTGCAATGGGATCCGAAACATCGGCCAGAAAGATTGTAAAAACTCGATATAATACCCCAGAAGACACAAACCAGACGAGTAGAACAAGAATTCCGTACATAGCTCTGCATGGAGTACCAGATGGACCACGCCCACCAGACAGACCCCCGAAGCGACGGAGAGATAGCTGGAATTCAGCATCACAAGAGGAAGCTCCTGCACAAACAGACTATTGATTCTAAATAATGTTTAAGAAGAAGAAGAAGTAGTTTTCTTGTTAATGATATAATAATAAACTAATCGAAAATATAAGCGGATTCGTTTTCAAAATTTAATTTTTTAATTTTAATTTTAAATTTTAATTTTTTAATTTAAAGACTATCGACAGGTCAGAATGACCCTAATGGACAGTCATTTAGGACAAGGTGATTAGTACAATTACAATTTACGATAATACATTAAAATAAAACATTAATACATTGTACAATATAAGTATAGTACAATAAGCGATTACAAGATGAACGAAGTTCACATTCTCCGCACGACATACTAGGCATGTAGGCTCCCAGGTCAACTAAGTCAGAAAATGTGTACCCGCGCTTTGTGGCTATAAAATTTTTGTTTAGGTTGATTTCCAAAGAATCCGTCTTACACGCTCAAACTATTTTCGGTCAGGAGCGATATAATTTCTCTCTTAAACTGAGGTTGTGTCATGTGAAATATGTCGATGTTGGGGTTACATGACGTGACCTCGTTGTACTGGTTTAGCATTCTAGGTAGAGGAGGAGGAAAATAAAGCCTTAACATTATTGTAGTGGAATGGAACATGAAGTGTAACCTGTTGTGTACCTGTCTGCCACCCAACCGAAGATCACGTTCCCGAAGAGGGAGCCCACGTAGAAGAGCGAGGTGCTGGACTGAGGGAGCCAGCTGTTATCGCAAACCAAGTCCAGCTGCAAAAAAAGATGACAGTTCAAAAAAGACATAACAAATTTTCACCGAGCTTTTTGAATAGTACCTGCATCATTCTGACATAATAAATGAACATCAAAATACGGTAAAAGCAGGAATAATTACTCCAATCGATGATTTCACAGCCCTCTTACACCTTTTATACTAAAATATATGTAACTAGAAGGTCTTACAGCCTTAATGTGGACAAAACAATTTTTCTACGAAAATATGTTTCATTGACACAAATAAATTAAATAATAAATTAAAAGTAAATTTAAAAAATCACAAAACCCGACTGCGTAAAAAGAGAACTTGAAATCAAAACTGAAAAGAATAAAAAAAGTAACCCATAAAAACCAAGTTTTTATTATTATCCCTTTCTTTTTAAAATATAAAAACAATTAAAGACGAATTAAAACATATAACATAACACTAAACTTACAGTAATTTAATATATTTCTAAAATATCAGATGTTTTGAGCATTGATAAGACACTTCATGCTTTGAAGATTAGATTTTCGAAATTCGTAGTGAAGTACCTATTATGTATACCGACGGAGTAATTCAAATTTAGAAAATATTCCGCGACGTTATCGGGCCGCCGTTGCTAGTAATCAAACTTTTGTAATAATTCCGATTTGAAAAAACCATTAAAATTTCTAAAAATCCGAAATTATACTATAATTATTAATTTTTTTTAACGAAAATTTGACAGATCTTCTTGATCGTCACCATGAGTCTACTTGCCAAGTTTCAGCTCGTTTGGATTACGGGAAAAGGGTTAAAAATCGATCCAAAGTTTTTTCACCCGGCAAGCCGGCAAGCAAGCAAGCAAACAGACGCCACGAGTTAATATAAAGGGAATAAAAATCAAAAAACCCGACTGCGTAAAAAGAGAATTTAAAATAAAAACTGAAAAGAAAAAACAAGTCCAGTAGTCTAGAATTCTGTTAAGCAATATTGAATAACTACACCATTGAAATAGTTTCATGATCGATATACACAAAAAGCAAATGATAAATTCTAATGCGGAACATAGCGACTTTAACAGTAGGGGTCCATTAAGAATGTAGACCGGTATAATCAAATGGGAAGGTTTGATATTTGATTTTATTCTCAATAAATTCTGGGTTTGTCATTCGATTTTAAAAACTATATTGGATTATATCGAGGGTAGAACGCCAAAGGGGCATTGGTGATTATTTAGAATTTTACAGGAGAGAAAAATAAACTTCTGTCAATCCGATTTTGTCGGTGTTTATTTTATTATCAAAGTTTTCTATATTTTTTGTTGATCCAAAACAAGTGCTCTTTCGAAAATGGACGTTTAGCTCTGTTTCTTAATTCGGCGTAGCCGCAGTTCAACATTTTAAGCCTTTCGGAAATAGACGTGGCGATCTGTTTCTGAACACGACAAAGCCGTGAGAGTTAAAGATTGGTCAAAAAGAGAAGTTCACCGGTGACCACAGCAAGTACACCCGATTTATTATAAGCGGAGCTCTGCAAATCACAGAACCAGTACGGACGCCGTAAGTACAATTTCAACTGCGTACGTAGCTATGTATCTTGACAGTTATTGTATAAAAAAATTATGCCGTCAATTTTGACGTTTTAAATTTGATGGTTCGATCAATTAGAAAGCTCATTATTCATAATTGTGAATAAAGTAACGTTTTTTTTTACGTTTTAGAGCTTTCTGATTGATTGAATTCATTCATTTCAAACCTGTCAAACTCAAAACATCAAAATTAGCGGCATTATACTGTTATACTGCTTAATATTGCTAAGTTCAGAATACGGCCGAATACGTTTGTTAGAATGCTGGGCAGGCGAGTAGATAGTGACACAACAAAAAAAATATGAAACAGCCTTAAATAAATTAATGAATAAATAATGGTGACGAAATCTTTGAATATATGTATGCTTACTATATGAACTCTTAAAAACTTGCCCGATCATATCAATAGTCGAACATATTGCTAACCTAACCTAACCTTATCAAACCTTACCTAACCTTACCTAGCCCAATATGTAATTTTTGTTAAAATTTTGGAAAGGTTCAGGATCAGGACGCAGGATCAAACGACAGGACGCAGTAGACGAGAATATTGCTAACCTAATCAAATCTAACCTAACCTAACCTAACCTTACCTAACCTAACCTAACCTTACCTAGACTAACATGTTTTTTTTTAATTTTCGAAAGGTTATACGCAGTATTTTTGATGGTTCAAAGGTTATATTCAATATATTGAAAAAAAGAAGCAAACTTTGAAGTCGCATATTTGAACATTTTCGATTGATAATTAAGGCAGGAATTTATTTGTCAAATATGGCAGACTAGCTCTGTTAAAGTGATTGATTACACTTTGTATAAAGTGATTGACACATTAAAATATGCATTTTTGAAATCGGGGTAGGTACTCAAACCTATCGGGGAATACGCCCTAGCAAAAATCTGAGCACACACCGCAATAATCGACTTCAGCCCTATCTGTTTCTTGCGAAAAAATCTTTTAAAACAACCACTAATTATTGTTATCTAATTCAATTTTAAACGTATGTTATTATTGCTGAAACACACGGAGAACAAACAAACATTGATTAGCTGTAAGCCGATACGTCCACCGGGGTCTATCGCCTGCCAATCACGTGGCAATTGGACCAAAACTGACAATCTGAATACCGGATTATTTAATCAGTATACGTACTAGAACAAGTTTCACAATAAACAACTTATTGTGACATGTAACAAGAGGCTAATCTCGAAAAAAAAACTACAGTAGGTTGAAAGCGTCCAACCCAAAAAACAGCACGTATTTTATTGTGTAAAAATGTAGTTAAAAAAATATATACTGGTGTATAAAATGAGTTAAATTTAAAAAAATGATTTTCAGGCATATTCTTATATGTATGTTAAATAATTCTGAAGAAAATCATATATACACATATATTAAAAAGAATATTGCTCAATACTCCACATAAATAATATTGAGGTATCATTCATTCATTCATTAGGTATAAAGTTAGGTTATGCTGTGACTGACTGTATATATTATAATTGAAAAAAATATACACGCAATATCTATATGGGCATATAAATAATTTATATTTTTTTACTCTATTTAATGAACTATTCTGAGTACCTTTAATCACTGCACTATAAAAGAAGTATTGTAAACAAGGATTTTCTAAATAAATAAAAAATTTATATAAAAATTTGCAAAATTTTTCTGTATATTTCGAATACGATATATATATATATAATATATATACTATAGATCTATATATATATAATATTAATTATATCGGGGATAAGACTTATTTCAATTATACATTTCTTTTCTCAAAAATGAATAAAACATTTTATGATATCCTCGACGGCAATGTCATTGTAAACATTTTCATATTGCGTACAAAATGTTCAAAAATCTAAATTTTGCGAACTTTCTTTATAAATTACCATAAACTAATTCATGTCAATAGAAACGGATTGAATTTGTACTGTTAATTTTAATTAATGAACTCAGTAATTCATGTAAAATTATGACAGAAAAAAACAAACGTGCTCAATATAATATGAAGAATCATATGATGATTTGACGGATGGAATTTATCATAGAAAAGAGAAATAGAATTCACACAAAAAGTTGTGTGTGCAAGCAACTGGAATTTTTAAAAAATGTCATTTCTGCAATTGACGTGCGCACAGTTCTCACCTGATATTGGACCTCTCGAAGAAACGCGCTATTCTATGAAAAATTTACTTGTGTACTACAAAAAAAATCGTAGACATAAAGATGTGTCAATGTAATATTACACGGTTTCATTAGGAAAATACACAATTCTGGACCAGTTTTTTCTCGACTTGACTAGATCTAAGGAACTTTGTTAGGCGAAAACAAGCGAGATAAATTATGAATTGACATGACAGACGTCGGAAATAAAACATCTCGCCGCAGGACGAATTACGGCTAGAATTTTAAATCGACTTTTTTTTAAAGATAAGGATTATCTAATTAATATTTGTTTCCCAGAATCTTTACTAATGCACAGCTTTTTTGCTTGTATGCGCTGCACGCCACTGCTATTTCAGATATAATTATATATTTCAGATTTTTAACATACATATATACAACTTGATGTTAAGATAGTATGTGAATGTACTTACGATCACTTAAGCCAGTTAACACAGGTTGTAATAACCATTGATATTATGGTCATGGTTGCTTGAACATTTTCGACTCATAATCAAGACAAGAATTCACCTGTTAATGATTGTGGACTATCTCTGTTATACCCTGTATAGTATAACCGGGTATATTAATTTAGAACTGGAAGTGATTTAATTTGTCTGTTATTAACGTTAAAATTATTAACGATATGTTGGAACTCCCCTGAGTTAACTGAAAATGATTATTTACAGAGTACCAGGGCGGTCAGTTTCAAGACAGAGCGAGCTATTTTATGTTGGTACCCAGCTCATAAACGTATTATGAATTCGCATATACATACATATATTGCACCGCCTAGGTAATCAATATAGCTCTGTTGATACATTTTATACTCGTACAAAAGATAAACCTACTTAACATTTATGTTATAGTTTGTCTAAATTTTGGCTAATATTTGAAATTACACAGTTTCCCAACTATTTTAAAATTTTTATCGATTATACATTGTTGAATTTTTTAAATTTTTTAATCATTTTCTTCTATTGTATCTACTCATCATTTACTTCATTTTCTCTTAATCCTTACTACTTTCTTTCTTACTACTTACTATTGTCACGGTTTTCTGTTACTTATTGTATTTATATTTTTAATATCATTTATTATTTCTATATACTTGACAGCTCAGCTAATTTGTATTTTATATTATGTAAAGACCCAATACAGAGCGTGTAATATTAATTAATAAATAAGCGACATTAAAGTTTGCATTTTTGTTGTTGATATTTCTGAATTATTGTCTGCGTAACGTATCTCTAAAGTAACTTATACGGAATATTTAAAATTCATTCGCTTTGATGCAGGTAAAATAAAATGACTTTATCCTTATAAAAAAAGATCTCATTTTTATTTCTCATTTTATTTTATTTAACTAAAAGTGAATTTTTAATATTCCACATAATTTACTGTAATGATGGTCTAACGTATTATAGAAAATAAGTCAGAAATATTTTTTTAAAAACTTAAACTTTTATGTCTCCGTAAGTGTCAATATTTCACCTAGATTGTAAAGAATATTTTATAGAATAGAATTATAATATAGAAGTATGAGCGAGGATAGTAAAGAAAATATATTGTAATAAGGCGGAATACCTACTAAAAGTGATGAAAATAAACATCGGCGGCACGCAATGGCGTGCAGTCAACTTATCAAGCTATCTCTCTGGAGTATTCTACCACATTCAATTTCGTGGTAAAGTGTTTGTTAAAACAGCCTAGAACATTCCACATGTTTCTCGTTACCTCTAGAATGAATCTTTCGGAGGAATCGTGCTATATAAGGAGTCACACGACGCGGGCTCGAGAATTCAGTTTGCGAAGTTAACTAGGCGACATCTCCGTGACACTACCGAGCGAACCAGTGTGATCAGTGCTTCGTGATATTTATTACAACATGGAATATTAGGAAGAGACTAAATTAATTTCTGGTATTATTTGCCTCCTAAAGCCACGTCCCGTGAAAATATCCTTGATCGTATCTATAAATCAAGGAGATAATACTTCTTGATCACAATGTTCCTGGAATCTATAGATAAAAGTTGTACTTCTCTTTGTCACACTTTCACACTAAATGATTCGCAGTATGATCCCTTGCTCGGATCTGAAGGGGATATTTCCCTTTATGACAAATGAGTTACAAAAAAGTTGAGAAATAACAGAGATGTTTCTTCTTTCAAGATTTTATTGTTTCTGAGCCATTAAGTATTATTTCAAGGACGCTAGATGGTGCCCTCCTACGACTACATAAATCATTCTAATTTTCAAGTTGATAATCCCTAAGTTAAAAAATGTATTAATAATCAATCGTAACAATCATACCTTTGTCACCAGTGTGTCATCGTAGTACGTCCTGTCGTAGATCCAACCGTGTTCGCACTTCACTGTCTTCATACTTCCGTTGACCACCAACTCGTCAAATGTCCTCCTCCACTCGTCACTCAATCTAAAATCGTCACTTTTGCGAAAGAACTCACTCAAACTGACGTTTATTTCACTGCCGCCCGTTTTTCTGTCAAGCTTCCCGCCCGAATCGGCGTCACTCGAAAACGTCCTGTTGTCTATGCGCAAGATGGCGTCGAAGATGTCCGTGGAGTTGGTGTCGTACATCGTGCACTTGCTGTAGACCTTTTCGCCGTCTCCCCGGGTGCGGAAGGGGATGGTCAGGTGCTTCATCTCCGCTGCGGAGATGTTGAGGTGTTTGAACTCGGGCCGGGGCTGGCACCAGTGGTCCGGCGTCGCGTTTGTGAACACGTTTGAAAAGGCCAGAAACGCGACCGGCAGCGTCGCGGGGACGCAGAGGATCAGGAACATGATCGTCTGGTAGCGTCCCCTGTCTCCGACCCTCACCAGAACTTGGTCGAAGTCTATGGTGGACGACATTGCGGGTTGTTGGATGTTGGCACCGCGTTCAGAAACACAGGAACGACACTTGCACTCGAGCAATCGATTGAAAAATCGATATCAGTTTTTCGGTTGGCGCGAATGTCGACGCTGTTCACTCTTGCATTTTCTATGGTTGCTTATTGTACATTTGGCGGTGGAACACGTTTGGCTCGATTCTTCCATGGCGTCGCTTAATTTTTCAGAATGATTTGGTAGATTTGAGTTTAGCCACCACGTGGTTATGTCTGAAAAGTAAATAGAGTGTGTAAAAGATTCAGTGAAGAATATTTTACAGGTAGAATATAAATAAATTACAATCGGAAATATACTGAAAATAGTAATATATCTAAAGATTGTTATCCCAACACTTAACTCGCGAATAAAAATAAATAATAAACGAGACGTAGACGACAGTGTTTATTTCTTTCAGGGTTTCTACTTGAAAGGGAGAGGGAGATAAAAGTACCTACCTATGACGATTATTCGTCAAACGCCAAAATATATGTAGGTGTAAATACGAGGACTCTGTGGGAGAAGAAAGAATCGTATAAAATAATATTTTTCCTATAAACTTTAAATACAGCAATTAGTACTAATTTAATGTAATTTTAGTGGAAACATGAAAATTGTGAGGTTACGTTCGTCATAGGTACCTACTTCGGTAATCCGTTTGAAGCTATGGATAAGAAGTAGGGATTGCAATCCGGTTTCATCTTCAATCCGGCCGGATTTTACCGGATTCGTGTCAAGATTGAAAATTTATTTACGGAATCTATATTCTCGTCTGCTGTAGTTGTCACATTTTCATCACTGATAAATCGGTTCTAGTATTTTTTTCATTTCCTGTCGCATGATGTTCTTTTTGGGCATGAAAAATGGATTGTCGGCTTGCCACAACTATTCCAATTTTTTTGGATTATATAAATAAGTTAATATGCCTGTCACTACCGCGCGTCTCGGGCGATCTCGACGTCCGAAAGCTCCCGAGTCCGAACGAAAGTGGCCGAGCAAGCGCGGAGCATGCCGATCGGTTTGGCATCATCCAGGAGCATCGCTCGTAATTGTGCGCAATTTGCTTAAAAATATTTTCTTTCCGCATTTTTTGTACTTTACCGGATCCGGTATCGATCCGGCAGGTCCCAAAACATACCGGATCCGCCGGACCGGATTGCAATCCCTAATAAGAAGGTACCGGAGAAAACAATCCCTTTTCTAAAGGCATTACAGACATCGGACACCGCAAATAAAGGTATTTACTTAATAAAAAAGTAACCCATAAAAACCAAGTTTTTATTATACTCCCTTTCTTTGTAAAATATAACAACAATTAAAGATGAATTAAAACACATAACATAACACTAAACTTACAGTAATTTAATATATTTCTAAAATGTCAGATGTTTTGAGCTTTGATAAGACACTTCATGCTTTGAAGATTAAATTCTAAAAACATTTGTCAGTTAATTTAGATTTTCGACATTCGTAGTGAAGTACCTATTATGTATACCGACGGAGTAATTCAAATTTAGAAAATATTCCGCGACGTTATCGGACCTCCGTTGCTAGTAATCAAACTTTGGTAATGATTCCAATTTGAAAAAACCAATAAAATTTCTAAAAATCCGAAATTATACAATAATTATTTTTTTTTTTTAACGAAAATTTGAAAGATCTTCTTGATTACTTGTCAAGTTTCAGCTCGATTGGATCACGGGAAAAGGGTCAAAAATCGATCCAAAGTTTTTGTTGACGGCAAGCCGGCAAGCAAGCAAGCAGACGCCACGAGTTAATATAAAGGGAGTGAAAATATACAAATCTCCTTATTTGAGTACGACAAATACCAAACACCAACGTATACCTGCGTCTCGTTTATTTTTCATTTTTATTCTCGTCTATTAAGTGTTGGGATAACAATCTTAAGATCTCAATATTGCTATTTTCGGAATAGGTACAGTGTTTTTGCTTTAGAGTAGGACAGGTCCTAGTCCTAGTAAAAAAATTGATTTTTTTTTTGAAAACGGAATATATGAATATATAATAATAATAATGATGAATACAATGTTTAAGAAATCTCTTAAAAACACGTTTTTCAGTGATTGTACAATCGCTTCGAGACATCGGACGATAACAAGTGTAAATCTTAAGTAGTTACCTTTAATTATAAGCACTAGTAACTATAATTAGATTGCTAAGTAAATATCACTACACATCTTGAATTTAATTTAGATAAATTAATTTTGTGAAGTAAGCACTTAATAGGTCTTAAGCCCTGTAGACGTCTTTCGTCTTTTTGAGACATCTACATATAATTATTCTTAGGCTACGTTCACATGACCGCGCGGTACCGCGCGGAACTACTCACCGCGCGGTACAAGATCTTAATAAATAGAGTTTATCGTCTACATTAACGCGCGGTACCGCGCGGTACCGCGCGGCACCGCGCGGCACCGCTCCTACCCGCGCGCAAGATCTTGACCCGCGCGGTACCGCGCGGTGCTGCGCGGATCAAGATCCTACATGCCTGTATCGACCCGTTCAGTTGATCCGCGCGGTTTGAGACGGACAGACGCATAGATCGAAGAAAATGAGTAGCGAAGACGTATCTATCGATTTGCTTATCGATGAAATTAAAAAAAGAGATGCCATTTGGAATCTTAGTTCGAAGGACTATTCGAATAAAATAATAAAAAGAAGATCTTGGTGATACCTTGATGCAATACCTTATAGCATGATCACTATGTTTTAAATCGTTTTCAACGCAATCATATAAAAAATCGAAGGATGTAACCAACATCCTGAATTAGTTAAAAAAATTCTCTTCGTGTAGTCTCAGGTCGGGATATAAAGTAAAAAATAGGCTTGAAGAAAGTCTTTGACTTAAAATAGGATGCACCCAGTGTCTTCTTTGTCTTCTTCTGCGATGTTTCAGTTTTCGGTATAAAATCCGTAAGCAAATTGCCTCCTCCACATCCATTCTCTAACAATGTTGATGCCGGACTGGCTCGCGCACAATGCTGTCATGTGAACGCTCTCACCGCGCGGTACCGCGCGGGACCGCGCGGTCCATGTGAACGTGGCCTTAAGTAAAGATAATCCCTCCGGGGACAAAATCCAATAATCCAACAATCTTGATAACACATTCAAAATAATAACATGCTAAGCATAAATAGCATTTGACTTGTATTAAATCGAATGAATTTTTGATTTTCCGTATAAGTTAGAGTAGTGATGGTCCAACGTTTATAGAAAATATATCAATAATATTGAAAAAAATTCAATTTAAAAAAAAACTGACATTTTATTTTTTATTTTTTTATTTATTTATTAAGAAATCTTAACAGTTGTATTAAACATATAGTATAAAAGCAGAGTGTTCATTTCATAGACCAATTGAAAAAATTCACAGATTTTAAGAACAAAGTTAGATAAGATATTTTTAAGTTAATTATTTTGAATTAATTAATGAATAGTAGTAAGCAACAAACAGTGTTAAGAATGAATAATGGTAGGTGATTAAATGTGAAAAAAAAGTATATCAAGAAATGAGTTAAATAATGGATGAAAACGGATGAGGAGGTCGGAGTCAGTGGAGGAAGAGAAGATTAGATATAGTGAGTGAATGGTCAAAGTCGATTTAGTACATTGTAATCTAAAGCATTCTTTTAAATTCAGTAAGACCAATGTTAAAGAGGTCAATATCGATACAATTATTATTGAAAGCTTTGCATGCGCGATATAAAAATGTATTTTGTGTATGGGATGCTCTATTTCTGGGAACATGGAAGAGCACGTTTTGTCGGGTACGTCTGCAGGGAACACGAAAAGAGATTAAGTCCAGTTGATTGGTACAGTCGAGATATCATCTCAAAAGTTTAAATAGTAGTGTTACATCAGCACGTTACCCAAAATGAAAAAAATATTTTCTATTTAAATTTGAATGATGAAGATACTATATTAAGAACTCCTTTACAATAAAATAAAAAATATAATATGGTAATAAATGTATGTCCCTAGGTATCACTTTTTTATTTATTAAGAATCTAAATTTATATTTTTTTACATTTTTTTTTCTAATTGCCACTCAAATAATATGTATCTACCCCTTTCAAAATCATATTTCCTATAAATTTATGGGCTATACGTATTTTCTAAACAATCATTTATTCGAGTAAATTCTTAATTAATAATCCACGATGATTATTTTTGGATATTGTGCCTTAAACTTTTATACCCCACGTATATACTTTTACACACATGTACTTTTATACCCCAAACATAAAGGGTTTCTGTAGCTTATCCCAGTAGTAACCTAGTATTTTTTCATGAATCAGATTTTTCTGTATGTCTTTCTAATTGATTAATTAATTTGGTTTCTATTACATATCTTGATTGTGGATATTATTAATAAAATTAGGTTTTTAAATAATCGCCGATAGGCAACGCGCGCGTCGCAGAAAGGTTAAATTCTTCGTTCTATTGCTACGCGCTCGTTTGATTGCTTTCGGTGCAGTGAGCACGTGCGCTGGCGCAGGCTGCAATTAAAAGTAATTTAATTAAGGAGCTCTGTCCATGTGCGGTCGGTTATCACATCGACGGACCAGTGGTAGTGGTAGTGGTACGCTTTTCACTTGACCGGATGGAATATATTGGAACGACATGCTATTTTTGCTGGGGTGGTACCCGTGACCGCGGAACAAAAGAGTATCGCGTGAAAAATCATTCGTAACCTTATTGTAGGGATGGGTAAATGAAAAAAAATATCGATATATATCAAATCGATATTTTAAAAATAGTATCGAAAATAATCGATATACCTTGAGAAAAATATATCGATGTATCGATATTTATCGATATTATTTTTTCAAAAATGTAAGGGGAATAAGCTTTTGGCGACCAAAAAAAAAAATGTCACCGGAAAAAATATATCGATTAGCCGGTAAAAAAAGGTAATCAAAAAGGTCGTCAAAAATAAAATGAAAAAGATACCCAAAAAAAGGTCGTCAAAAAAAGATGACAATCGCCAAAAAAATGACCAAAAAGAAAGGTCGCCAAGAAAAATATATCGATTATCCCAGTAAAAAATATCGATATATCAAAAAGATAATATCGATATTTGATATATCGCGAAAAAATATATCGACGATAAATATCGATATTTTTCAAAAAAAATATCGATATATTGATATATCGATATTTTTTACTCTACCCTACCTTATTGATTCTCCCGAAATCACCACCATCTCACCATGTTGTAGAGATGGGTTGTTTATGAACGATCTGTTCTTTTAGAACACTTCACTTTACTGAGCGAACGAACGGTACGGTTCACTAAAGTTCATGAAAAATAATTTAACACTTAAAATTTTGTGGCGGTCAGGGGAAGAAATTTTTGGAAATTGAAAGCACCTCCCCCCTCCGAAGATTTGATAATTTTGGTTGATTGAACAAAGAAATCTCTGGAAATCGAAACAATCCCCCCTCTTCAATGAACATTTCACTTACAGAAGTTCATGTAGAAAGTAAAAACAAAAATTCAAAGAACTACTGAACGATCTGGTGAACGACAGTGTCAAGATGTTAATATCAAAATTATATAATTTGTTATAACTACCTACTAGTGAATGTATGTGTAACACCTTTAAATGAAATAAAAGTTAGTCTGTTGCCAACTACACACGTATTTCAATAGACTGTCCAGTTAACTGAACTAAAATTCCCATCTCTGTACTGTGTTGCTATTCTTCCACGTCCAATCAGACAGAGCTACCTATGTATGTATATAGGGTTATTTGAAAAATACAAGTTACCTCGCAGGACTATATTCCTGCCTTGATTATGAGTCAAAAATGTTCAAGCAACCGTGACTTAATATCAATAGTTATGGAAAGATGCGACATCAAAATTTGCATTTTTTTTCAACATTTCTGACTCATTTTTTGTAAAACGTTGGACCATCATTACAGTAACTTGTTGTATTATTATTATTATTATTATTATTCCTATCACAATAATTAACATATTATTCAGATTTTAATATTTCGTAATATTCTGTCAGATAAATATATAATTTAGATTTTTTTCCAAATGTACCTTTGTTAAATTAAATAGAAGCCATGCTTCTTGTTTTCACTGCACGCCCCTGATTTCAGGATAAATCTGGTTTAAAAAAAAACAGCTCGAGAAAATGATAATGCAACATAATTATGCCTATTATCTGCAATTAGCCTCTTACGGTCATGCGGCACTCCGTCACCTTCTCGCAGGAAACTGTCACCCCATATTAAAAGCATGTCTTCAAAAAATTTTCACTCGTTTCTTCTCCGCTTTTTCACATACACTAACACATAGACGTCGGGAAATCATAAAAATATTTAATTTCGATTCTTTACTCCCTTTATATTAACTCGTGGCGTCTGCTTGCTTGCCTTCAACAAAAACTTTGGATTGAGTTTTGACCCTTTTCCTGTGATCCAATCGAGCTGAAACTTGGCAAGCAGGCTCGTGGCGACGATCAAGAAGATTTATCAAATTTTCGTTAAAAAAAAAAAAATATAGTATAATTTCGGATTTTTAGAAATTTTATTGTTTTTTTCAAATTAAAATCATTAGAAAAGTTTGATTACTAGCATAGCGGCCCGATAACGTCGCGGAATATTTTCTAAATTTGAATTACTCCGTCGGTATAATAGATACATCACTACCAATTTCGAAAATTTACAAAACAATTGGTTCACAGATGACAGAAAAATTAGGTTTTTTTGGGAAAAAATCAAATAATAATTTATTTCTTTTAGATTTCTGCTTAGTTTTGAAGAATTCTACATTACTCAAATCTGATTCCGACTAAATCATTTGACGCTGGAAATTCATAAAATTGTTGATATATATTGATGATAATTATGATGATACATATTGATGATAATTGAATCTATCAAAATCTTGATATCTCAAAACATCTGACATTTTAGAAATATATTAAATTTCTGTAAGTTTAGTGTCATGTTTTATGTTTTAATTCGTCTTTAATTATGTTATATTTTACAAAGAAAGGGAGTATAGTAAAAACTTGGTTTTTGTGGGTTACTTTTTTTCTAAATATATGTTGAAATAAAAAGTCATGGTTCTCACTACACGCCCATGCTATGTATCCTTTCCCTTCTCTGTATCTGTATATCTTATGTCCCCTACTCTTCTATATCTGTATATCCTATATTCCCTACTCTCCTATATTTCCTCCAAAGGAAAACCACCTTCCGTGCTTCATTTGTGGGGCGCAAAAAAGGTTTAAATTATGTGAACACACTATGAACAAAAGACGTTCTTTATTTTTTCTTTTTTATAAATGAATCTTGAAGGCGTCGCTAAATATTATGTTAATATTTATTTATTTATTTTAATTTATA